>WAAE01022793.1:61057-131178 GCA_013400495.1 Nicator chloris
TTTAACTCAGCTGTTCACACTGCCAGACAGTTAAGTGTACAAAATAAAAATCCCTAGCTTTCAGTATTGGGTGTGAGCAAAGCTTAAAATCTGTCTACATTATGGATGCCCTTAAGCTTTGTAACCCAACCTAGTGCGGCGTCAGGGACTAGAGAAATGCTGTTCTCTTGAGCCAGGGTTGGTAGCGTGGAGCACCAGTCGGGGTTACTGATGGCTGATCTTCTGTCACCTTGAATAATGCCATGTCAGGCGGTGGAGGGTGCAAGGGTGAGCCATCAGGGAGCTCCCGGGGTCTTGCTGCTGCTGTCTTGCTGTGCTTTGGAAGTCAACTGTATAGTTCCAGGATGTTTTAGTAAGTGCATGTGTATGTGAGGCAGCGTGGGTCTGTTAGTTTGAGGAAGAACTTTTAGAGCATAGAAAGAAGGAGCAGCATGCCTCCAAGCTTTCATTTTTTTTTCCTTTAAAAGCAGTGCTGGTAAAGGGTTAAATTCCAGCCCCCTGCAGCACACCCCGCCCCCACCGCTATATATGGTGTGCCCAAAGGCACTGGAGATTTAATACATTGAAGTTGGAGCGTGAAGGGGGTCTGCAGCCTGCTAGACAAAGTCACTCAAATTTCAAGAATACTTGATCCATACAAGGATGTTACTTGAGAAAGGCATGGCTTCTCTGTTAAGAAACCGGTTGCCAAATGAGCCGGCTGAGTGTCCCAAACACAGCTTTTGTGGCTAGGTGAGCAAATTGGAAAGCAGGTTTTCTTTAACTGATGACTGACTGATCAGCAAGCTAGGGAAAGCTGTGAGAACCGAGCAGCCTCCCTTCAGAGAAGTGCTTATTTGTAGGGGAAAACGAAAATTGTTGTTTCTCTCACTGAAGTGCTTGCAGGTTGTGGACACTATTGTGCAGGTGATGATACAAGAGAATTTAGTTGAGTTGACTGAATACTAGACTGAAATAATGGAAAACAATTTCCCCAGGCTAGTTACTGTAGAAGTACCTACAGTGTTGCAGTTGTGTCCCAATAGGATGTATTTGATGTCAACTTTTGTTAAAGGCTTTTAAATGAATGGGCAAATATCGGATGGGAAGAAAGGAGAGACAGTGGATTCTTGCCTGAAAGAACAATCAAACAAGCAACAATAACAAAACATTAGGGAATTGGAAAGTATGGAGTACAAAAGAATTCCTAGAACACTGAGGTCCCAGTCTTTCTAGTGCTGCTCTTGTATGTACGAAAATGGTAATGGTAAGATTTAACACTCTTCTTGCTTCTTCCCCTCTTGTACTTAATACAGTCATCAGTGAGGGGGTGGATGTAATAATCCCTGCCTCCCCCAATATCATGAAAGCATTGATAAGATTAGAATTAAGAATTGGGTTAGAGTTATAAATGGTGGCTGTTGACAGAGTTCCAAAAGGTAACTACATGCTCTCTCTTAGCGTGAAGGTGCTGTCTTCTTTCTCTGTTCCAGACAACATGTGTTTTAATTGATAATATTCCATGGTAGCTCCTGCACTCTTCTAGCCTTACTAATTTTTTCAAGGGCTCCGAGCCTGTTGCTAGATAACTAATGTATGGCCCCTTAGCTTTCTGTTGCTGAAGCATGGCTCCCTTACTTGAATGACCCTGTGTGGTGGTTGGGGGGACAGTTCATAGGGAGGTTTATAGTGGGCAGGCTAAGCAGGCTGGGCTGAGTGGAGGCAAGGCTGAAGTGTCTTGAGCCGACTTTTACTGCATAGCTGGCAATTTGCTGGAGGGCTGTCCACTCCAAACCTCCAGCCACTCCTGAGATGCGCTTTTTCCATTTGTATGCATTTTCCCAATGCATACAAATTAGATCAACTTCCTAAGTTTTAGACAGTTTTGACTTGTCAAAACAAACACAACTTTATCTTCATGTTATTGCTTTTCTGGCAAAGGTGGAATTATCCCACCTTTGCATCTTGTCAAAAGTAGTTCATTACATGCCTCTGAATCTGAGCTGTTCCTCAGGAGCAGCTTTGTCAAATTGGCCTAATTTCTTTGTCCCTTACCAAAACAAGTGGAAAGCCTCTAAGGCAATGTTCTGCTGAACCTGACGGGGTACATGCGGGCCCCTCATTCCAAGTGGCTTATTCTTCAAATAATATTTCCAGGGAGCAGTTGTACGCCTTGATGCTGTTACATATTGATACATGGTTAATGCACGTTGGTACATTGTAGTAACCATTGAAAATCCTTTACGATTCAGGAAGCTAGGTCTTCTAGATAACTACTAGGGAGATTTTTGCTGGAAGTTCTGAAGCACTCCAGTTATAATTAATATAACGTATGTTTTCATTCCCCTTTGTAGGAGGCTTCAGCATTGACTTGGATATAGGTAAGGTCAGCGTGTCTTTGCAAAGACTGGAGTAGTTGGATTCTGTGGCTGGCCACTTGAGCTTGTAGTGGCATACTTGGGCTTGGCTTAGATCCAGAAGATCATCTTTCACTGGAACACTTCTGTGTCAGTCCTTTCGTTTCTTTTCCTCTGCCTCTGAGCCAGTGAAGGGAGTTCAAGTAGTACGTGATTACTGATAGTCTTTACTAGTGCTCCTACCTTGGTCTCTTGGCAACGATGCCAAAAAACTTCATACACTGTGAGAACAAATAGGAGAACCATAATTTAAAAGTGCAGGTGCTAACATGAGCTTACTTTCACAAACTGCAACAAAAAACCCCCAACTTAAGCCATTTTTAAGTTAATAGTTTCATATCTCAGTCCTTAGATGCAAGCAATTCACTTATATTCACTCATTTTTCTTCAGAGAGTACCGTAATTTTTAGAATTGTAGAAGTTATTTAGGGTGTTAAACTACTTATAGCATAATTTTAATTGGTTTCCAATTTGCTTGTTTAGCTGCCTCATTTGGCAACCAGTTTCTTAGAGTGAAGTCATGCCTTTCAATTAACATCCTTGTAAATACAATTCATAGCATTTTTATTCTGTATATGATATCACTTCTGACACCTGTTCTTAAGCCAGCCTATGCCATTCAGCAGAGAACAGGGGCCACTAAGGAGCTTCAGCTGATGAAACTCCTCAGTGGTGTGGACCGAAGATGTATTGAAGGTCCCTTTCTCTTGTCCAAACCTGTTCATCTCATTTCCTTCCCCAGCTCTGCCTTAAACTTTGAGAAAGAAGTTGAATAACATGGATGCTTTGAATAAATTTTTGATGAAAGCCATAGTTGCGCATTTCGTTGTAAAGCATTCTTGTCACTAAGCATTTCACTTTTAAAATGTTGTGGTTTTTGGTAGTGCAACTCACTTTATAAACATGGAACAAGCATTCATTCCTCTCAGCTGTTCAGTAATACCCTTTTTCTGTTGTCATTCATTTGTCTTCATTATATATTGTCAGTGTATGCATGTAAACATCATTTTTATATAGTATTTATGAGGGTTTGGCTAGCTTAGTAAGTCCAACTTATTTTCTCCTAAATGAAAGATAAATCTTGACAGTTAATCAATCTAGGAATAATGTATTGAACCCTGTCAGAACTGCTGTTTTGTCTTCACCAATGTTCAATACAGCTGTTTCAGAAAAAAAGGGAAAAACTGTTTAGTATGTATTTTAAAGTAACTGGTCTACAGTGTGTCCTTCCACTTAAATTTTTACATTATCATGGGGAAGCCTTGATGATGTCCTGTCTTATGTTATTTTAATATTAGTTTTCTAATACAAGCAACGGAAAACAATCATGGTCTCAACTGAAAATACCATATAATGCATGAAATTCAATATGACCTTGTCTATAGGAAAACACACTGTTTTCATCAATGTGTTTGTTTGAATTTTAAATTCGTTTTAACATCATCCCAGGAGGAAACATAAAAGGAAACACTTTTCACCATCTAGGGGATACATTGGAAAGAGGAAGTGTTGCATATCAAAACAAAGACCAAAATAAAAAAAATAGAATCATGATACCTCCCAGCTGAGATTATTGTATGCTATCCAAATGTGCTGTCAGCAGGTGAGAGACTCACTGACATGGAATGCTGTCTTGGAAATCTTGTTTGTTTCATCCAGTTATTCCTAAGCATATGAGAACAGCATTAACCTCATTGCAGAATTCAGGTACATTTGTATATGGCTTATCTGGGCATAGAAATCAGACAAGCTTCTTGGTATAATGATAACATCCCTCATTATAACTCTATCCTAATTGTCAGCTTTTTGCAGTTTATTCCTCCCTTTGAGAACAATTTTCTCATTATATGTAGTGGTGTGTGATTTTGCTCCAAAGCTCCCTGGTATGAATTTTCCTTAAGGTGCATGTAAAGAAGTAGTCGACACCTGTGTTAGTGGATCCAGATTTTTGATGTAGATTAGCGGTTTTCCATTTGGCTCCCCTGGTAGAGATATACTTTGAGGGACAGCTATGTAGTGCCCTGCCGAAGGACGGGATACTAAGGGGAAATGATCCAAGGTGACTGACAGCTCCAAATCTAGTAACTTTGTTTTGGATGTGCATATTCTAATAAAGTAGCACAAGTTTTTTGAGCCGCATGTTGTGAAATGATATAAAGTGGTTAACTTAGTATCTAAGAAAGGAAACTCCTCTTCAGAAACCCCTGTCTAGCCCAGGAAAACTGTTGCTAGTCATTCACTAGGAACAAATGGCTCTTGTTGGCAGATACTTTCCTAGATCAGTAAGAGTCAGAATATCATGGTGTGTGGGTTGTTTTTCCCCATTTCATGTGTCTGTTTTTCTCCAGGCAGGGGAGACATTCCTGCCAAATATGTGTGCCATCACTCTTTTTCTGCTACAGCTAGGTGGAAATGCTTTCAGAATGAAAGATCTTTGTAAATCAAGTTTAAACAAACAAAAAGAAACAAAACCAGCCAAAACAAATTCTGAAAACACCCAGCTCTCATGTGGTCAAAGAAGCCACTTCTTGGAGTAAGCTGACTTGTTTCGTGTTTGATCCCATATGGAGTTACGGAGGGAAACCATTCCTCGAGTGCTTTTGTTAAATAAAGCTGTTGCCATGAATTAAGCAACGCTGCCCTGGAATGTTTCTGATCATGGTCTTGCAGAGCTTGTGACCTTTGCACTGAACATGTGAACTGAAACTTCATCTTCCAGTGTTCAATAACCATGTTAAAAATTCAGAGGTGAGGCAGTCTTGGGATTTCCTTAGGCTAGCTTAAATGCCAAGTGAAATCTAAGTACCAATTTATACAGTTACTCTTCTTTTTTTTTTTTTCTTTTTGTACTAAGTTTAAGCTACAGTTTGTATTATAAATCTGAAAATTCTTTATCAATTAAAGACCGCCATGATTGCATAGACAATGTCTTAAAATGCGCTCATTTATAGAAGCCTACTAAAATATTGCCATCTTCTTGTCTAGATGCATTCAATTACTCTAGTTAGAATGTTTGTAGTAGTATACTACTACTGTTTCTTAAGGCAATTGCTTTTGCCAGGAGCTGGTTGTAGTGCCTGCAGAGGATATTCAGTTTTAAGTGGGCTGCAGCTGAAAGGGGGAGAGAAGCAGTTTAAAAACTGTGCCTCTTGCAGTCCATCACTTTGATGCCACTGGACTTCCTCCCCAAATAGAATGCTATTGGCAATTAGTCTTTTTCCTGTTTACCAGATAGGAACACTGCCACCTCTTGGCTACTCACCATCCTGACCTTTCTGAACAACTTCGTTTTTTCTTGATATGTTTTCTGGTGCAGTGTTTCTGAATTATTAGGTGGTGGTGCAGTGAAAGCTTTAATATACCGTATTGTAGACTTGAGATTTTGTATGGAGATCCTAGTAAGTGTGGATTCTACCCTGGAACAAAAGAAAGATGGAGTATTACTTGGTCAAGTGACTTTCAACTCTGACCCATTGCAGTATACATCCCTTAAAATATACTAAGTTAGGATGGACTTTTGTCCTCACTAGATTAGCTGACCACACAATTTGGCAACAGTGCTGGCATCTGAAAGTAATGCCTGGGACAAAAGGGATTCAGCCTTTGTGCCATTAAAAGGGCATTGGCAAAGTATTTTCTACTGATCTTTATTTGATTTTGGTCAAAGCTATGTTGATCAAATGCTGAATCCTACAGCTGGGTGAAAAAAGGCTGCGTTAGGTTCTTACCATGTTTCTAATACCAGTTTTAGTGAAGCTGGCTTGAGGAGTAGTTTAAAATATTGCAGATTCAGGATTCCCTATATTGTGGGGGGGGGTGGGGGTGGGGTATAATAGTTAGCCCTTAATTCCAGAACACGTCCCAGTTGGGAGGGAAGTTATGCTTCTACCCCAAAGCTTTTTCTTGCTGTAAGCAGCTTTGTCTTTTTCTGTAGACACCCAGTGTTTTTTTGGCCACGTTTGTCTGGTTGTGCAGTGAACTTAGTTCTTGAGAATATGCACAGAAGGGTGACTTCTTCAGCCCAGTTAATCTGCCCGAAATGAACTGAGCCTTGAGGAGCACCCCTAATGCTGGCTTTCTCTCTAACAAGCCAGTCCAATGAGTGCTGGGAAGTGCTCCTGCTTAAACCCGCCAACGTGAGAGAGAAGTCTGGCATGCCACTTCAGAGGACTTTTCCTGTAGAAAATTGTGGTGCAAAGCAGTGATACCCACAGCCCAAAGGGCTGTAATACCAGTTAGTGCAATCCCCACCTCAAGCAGCACTTGAGAGAGAGACAAGGTGCTTACAGAACGTGAGAGGACTTCAGTGGTTGAGTGGGATTTGTCAGGATGCTAACAACATCCTGACTCCTATATTAGCAACTGGAGTTAATTTCTTGATGTGTAACTTAAGCTCCATGATGGTAATAGAGGATCTGGGTTTCCAGCATCTGTTCATAAGTTGCATCTCAAAACCCTTTCTCAAAGGTAGTCTCCTTCCTACGCCCCCCACCCCAGCCCCTTCAGGTGTGGGGGCGGGAGGTCATGGTGGGGAAGCGGCTTTGTGCTGTTGTATCCCTGTTTTATGCACATCTCAAAAATGAGGCAGGTGTAAATCCAATTTCCTGTGAATGAACTTTCAAATATAACTTCTGAGATGGTGCTTTGGAGTCTGGTGTGGGAGAGACTTTTATAGAAGAACCAGAGTGACTGGCCTGAGAAGGAGAGTGAGGAAGAGCCTGGCTTCCTCATTAGTAGGAGGTGGGGGGGCTGGGATGCCAGTCAGTACTCCAGTGGCTCTTATTTTATATAAATAAGTTACTTACCTTAAAAAAAAAAAAACAAACAAAGAGACATGGACTCTTGCATTACTGCAGTACAAACTGGAAAATAAGCTGCAGAGCTTTCAAGACCTTCTGTATCCATAGCAAATCAGCCCTCACTGTGCAGGCTACATGCTTCCTTCTTGCAGATCTTAGTGAAGTAACAGAAAAGGGTGAAAGTTCCTTCACAAGCTTTTTAAGCCTTCTTGTCTGGCTTCATGAATCAAGGTTTAGAACTGCTGAAATGTCATTATTGGATTTAAATGACAAGTAATTTGATAGTGTAGGAATTATTAAAATACTTTTGTTTAGTAGAAAACTCTCTATGTTGCGTTTCGTTTTGGTGGCATACAGATTAAAGGTGTATTTTGCTGGTGCTGTGGCATTAACGAAAGTGCTGTATAGTGTCTGTTTTTCAGCATCCTTATTAGTGCAGAGTCAGTCGCACTGTATAAGCAGTAGTGACGGATTTTTAAAATGGAGGCTTGCTGGAGGGAGGAAGGATTGGTAAATATATGATGTATCTAAAAATTACTGGAAAGCCGTAATTTTCAGAAGTGTTTCTGTAGTGGCAGATTCATTAGGACAAAATGTTAACTGAATAGTTGTGGCTAATTTGTGATAAAAGTGAACAGATAATGGAAGTTTCGGGATTGCTCGCGGCTATTACGATGGCCAGGTATTTTGCATGGAAGAACAAAAACCTACCTTAAGGATTTTTTTTCAGCCTTTTTGACAAAGCTTAAGAGTTTTTAACATCTCAAAACATGTTTGACCTCCCCACCCTTAAGCCATTTTGACACTCTTTACCATTGCATTTCAACAGGAAAGAAAGATCCTTTTTATAGCCAAATGGCTTCCTCCTTCTCTTCTGCCTCTTTTCCCCTCCATCCCCCACCCCAGAGAGCCTTTCTAGTGCTCAGGCTTCAGCTGCTGCCTGGATACTGGCTACATCTGTCTTGTTTAGATGGTCCTAAGAAAAAACAGCACTGAATGTGACCGGAGGGCCAACAACAAGATATGTTTCTTTTCAAATTTGAAAGGAAGCTCTGCACTTGCTTCTGCCTGTTTCTCTAAACTGTTTTTAAATCAATCATGGCTCTTGCTGGTAAATGCTTTCAATCTCCTCTCTCCCTGAAATGGTCAAAATCCAAAACATTTGACAAAAGTCTTAACGAGTTAAATATGGTGGTGTTCACAAGCCTGTTTCCCCTCATACAGCTTCCAATTTGATGAAGTAAACTCTTTACGGGCTCTTGCTTTGAGACAGCCATTGAGAAAAGTTTCGAAGAGGATAGTGTGACTCTAGGTGGAATTTGGACGTTTGCAAGTCCATAAATACTTACACTGATGGCAGATTGGGCTTTTGTACTTGCGTTAAAAGGAACAGCATTAAAAACTGATTTTGGATCTAAGCGGTGCTTGATGTTTTGTGGTGAAAAAGACGGTGACTGTCAAGAAAAAAGTAATTATGTGGGGCAGATAGAGGGCCGAGTAGTTCCTATTTTTGGGGGAATCGTCTGATACTTTTAGAGGGAAGGATTAGGGCTGGAACAGTGGCAATCTCTTCCATTCAAGAATGGAGTTACAAAAATGTGGGGCGGTGGTTCTGTTTTTTAAAGGTTCATCAGCTGGGTGGGGGGAAGCGGTGCAACCTGATCCTGTTCATAAAATTCAGCCATAGCTAAAATGGATTTGCCCTTGTGACAATATCTTGTTACACACAAAATAGGAGGACACTATTAATGCATGAGAACACGCTGATGTTTTTGCATCGCAACCTGTGTGTGTCTGGCTGGAGCTGCTAATTTTTGGTTAGTAGTGCCTTTACCACCCCCCACACTGGAAAACGCATCTTTACAGTGAACTGCAAGGAACAGAGGAGAAACAACAGAAGAAATTGCTCTTTTTTTAAGAGTTCCTATCATCCCTTGATTAAATAATAGTTGCTACTACTTTTATTGGCTAAGGAACTTATTAGCCATTTCATTTTTAATAGGCTTATATGGCAGTGAATAGTTCTATGTATGAGCTCTATTTTGTTGCTAGCTGTGATGTTTTTAGTCATGAAAATAAATATGTGGGAGATGCACCCTAAATAGTTGGCATGTTACTGGTGTGACTTGGGTGTCGAGCAATCTTGTCCTTTAAATTTTGTGGAAATGTTGCTAGAGTGAAACTGTGCTTCTTTTCAGCATTTCCTCTGTAGTTACAGCGCTTGAACTTTGGAATCCACTTTCCTGGCATTTGTGCGGGGAAGCAGAGCCAAAATGGATGTTTGCGCTGAACTCAGCACGTGCACTGAGCTCCAGATAACAATTATTTGGCTCTTTAACATCCTTGGATTTGGCATGTTGAGCCAGCCACACGGGGTTGTCCTGTGAATTCACACACAAGGAGCAGGTCAGCTCGCTGGAGCTTTAATTTCCACTAACCTCATGTTGCTGCACTCGTGGTTCTGTGCAGGGATGTATAACCTTACCCAGCTCTGAGGTGGTTTCAGCTTGTGTTCTGGAACAGAGACTCTAAAGTTTGGTTCTTAGATGCATTGTAAGGACAGTCTCAACCTCAAGGCAATCTCTCTTAAAGCGTGCTGCAGGATTTGGTGTAGAGTGGGTAGTTTACTCCTAGAACAAAAGGAGTACTTTAAAAATGTGTTTCCTTGTGAAAAGCTGGATTAGATAGGAAAACAGATTTGCAAAAAGTGAATTTAATAATTCTGACTCCATTTCTTCTAGACTTAAAGGGGTAGGTTCCAATTTAATTCACTGATGTAATAAAAATTAGTGGCCTGACATCTGTTGGCTCTCAGCAGACCTGAGAGAGGTCACAAACTGGATCAGGCTGTGCCTATACTGGCGAGTTTAACAGTGCTGGCACAAGCTGATGTACGCTAGCTAGATTTTGTCTTCAACCAAGAGAGCTGTGGAGCCCTCTGAGTCCAAACACTCTTACAAGTAAGCTGTAGCTTTGTTTTTGTTTTCAGACTTCTCTTGAGAGGTGTGGAGTTCCCTGTCTGAAATGAACTGCTAATGCCCCAAAACCCATGTCCCATTTTACAGACTGTGCCTTTTCCCCTGAAAAAAAAGTGGGGGGCTGGGGGATAGGGCTGGAGATTAATGTATTAATGATCAGCCCTTGCTTTAATTTACAGTTTGCCAAAAGCTGAGGAATTTGGAGTTTGTCATGTTATCCTGTGACGATTGGTGTCACTGCAAAACCCCTGCACTTGGCCCATATTTAGGTCTGTGTGCAGCCCTGTTCCTCTGGTGTGGGGTGGGAGGATAAACACTCCTTGCACACAGGAGTGGTGTACAACTGCGGGAACACTGAGGGCATTAACAATACCGTGTCAGCGCTGATGCCAATCTACCAATTTTTATTCCTCACCATTGGAAGCTGAAGTTTGGCCTCCTCCAGCCTGGGCTCAGTGCCTCCAGCTCCTCGAAATGGAGGCTGTTTGCCGATACAAAGGCAATCGGCGATGCTGCTGCTGTTGCCGCAGGGCGTTCCCTCCCCACCGCTTGGCTCCTTCGGGCGCTGGTTCTGCGGTGCCCCAGCGAGCCAAGGGCCGTGCTGCTGCTGTGCCGGGGAGGAGGGGCAGGCCAGCCCCTCTCCTCTCTGCCTGGCTCTTCCTTCCCACCGCTGGCTTGTACACCAGCACCAGCTTTTCCACCTGTAGTAGTACTCCTGTCACTTTCCCATCATCAGTACAACAGGCTGTATTAGCCAACTGAGCTGACTGATGAGCAACTTTATGTACTTTATAGACTATGGGCAAGTTTTCAGGGTAGTCTTCACATCAGTTCTCTGCTGGCACCACAAGGTGCTGATGATTGCTTGTCTAAACTTGGGAGGGTGCTTGAAAGAGTGGTGGTTCTGGAAGAGGTGGGTTTGCTTGGATCAGCCTTGAAGTCTTTGTGAAACCTCTGGTGTGTATTCATGAACGCAAGTCTGAGGTTGTACTGGGTGCTGCATCCTAGAATAGATAAATGTTTCATGTAAGTTCAGAAACTTTTTGGAAATAGAGCTGACTTCCCCTGACAGCATCTGCAATGCAGCCCTGGGGACTTGTAACTCTGCCTAAGGTAGAGGAGAGAAGTGGCGTGGGATTGGGATAGTTACCTGAAACTTGGAGCCTCTTGGGACTGAATAGCTTCTGTTTGATACCATGAAACCACAGTACTAAACAGCTATCTCTTGCAGTAAACCTTGAACCACATGCACTTTCAGGTCCAAAGTATTGGCCACAGTGAATTTGCTTTTTTTTTTTCTTCAGTGCATTAAACAATGCCACTAACAGAAGAGCAGTCTTTATCAGAAGAGACACCGGTCTACTGCAGGAGTTGAACACAAAAGTCAGTGTGAAATCTGTAATAGAAAGCTCTTGCCTTGTTCCTCAGTTTACCAAAGCCTTCTGCAAATACCATCTTACAGTGGAGCTCTCTACACTTGTTAAGTTGTAATTCTTTATCTTTCAGATTTCCTGCTTGTGTCTGGCACCACAACTTTTCACCTGTCTTCTAATTCAATACTTGGGGTTTTTTGAATGTGGCTTTAACGAACAAATATAACTTTGGGTAAAGGGAAGAATATTAACGTACAGTGTAACTGGGGCTTCTGTTCACTGTAAGGGTCTTTTGACCTGCTTATTAGTGGGGGCATTGTTCTGGTAAGCCATTCCAGGACCCATCCTGCCAGTCTTCTGCACAGGATTAATCATTTCCTCTTGACCTCCTGCTCTCTTTTCCTAACATGTTGCATTGATCAGAATCCTTAACTCACAAGTTTGCTCCTGTTTTTTAAAGAACGGGAGGAAAAGGAGGGGGGAAGGAATGCAAAGAAATTAGATATAATGTCTGCTGTTAACATTCTTAGTAAGCTTTATTCCTTTTTTCCTGCTTGACTCCTCCCTTCTCCCAAGAAAAGAAATCCCTTCCTGGTATGTATTAGCTCCAGATCTCAACCATCTTGAGTGCCTCTGTTTCACTGGAATTACTTTTTTTGAGCATGCAACTTCCTGCAAGATCAGCTCTGCTTAGAAAGGTCACATTTAAAGCTTTACCTAGCTGAGGCTTTCACAGGCTACTGATCTACTACATTAGAGCACTTTATTAATCTCAGTACTAATCTGCAGTATTTCCATCATAGGTAAGGCAGCATCAAGAATACTGCATGTGACTCTTCATTTCCCTCTAGTTTTTTTCATGCCAGCAGAGGGGAAGGTATTTATGGGATCATATGGGATACTGGGGACCTCCTAGTAGAGAAAGCTCCGTGTTTATCTTTACTGACAACATCTTTGTTATGCCTTTAAGGGAGCTGTTGACTTTAAGGTACAAGGGTCTGCTGCCAGCCAGTCCCAGATTATATCAGTAACAGAAAGGAGGACTTGTTCTGTTCAAATCACCTATGGGGTCTCTCTATTCCCCTACTACCTGTTGCTGGCAGACTTAACAGGAGTAGACCTCTCTAGACTTCAAATTTTACTTCTGCATGACCTAATTGTTCCAGCCCACTTGTGCCCAAGTGTGGTCTGGTTTTGAGAAGGCTGCTGTGGCTTGTGCTTCCTTTTCCAAGGTGTTAACAGCAGCTCCAAGGGAGAGAGTTAAGCTGAAGAAAGGCAGTAGGATAAAAGCAGAAGTCGGTTTCCTGCTCTCATAGAACCTCTTTCTGTGAGGCTGCATGTCAGAGGTAGTCTTCCATTCTTAGCCCTTGCTTAAGACTTCATCTCCTAGAAATAGATGGTTTGACTTGCCTTATATCTCTGAACAGTGATGCTGGCTGATAAGCTGTTATAGGTGCAATCACCTTGCTCGGATCAGAGGAAAGCTAGGTGTCTAGCTAGATGTCAAAGTACTTCCCAGAAGTACTTTGTGCTACTCTGGGGATTCATCTTTGTACCCCAGTTGAGGCTCAGAATGGCTTCAAAGGGCACTGAGCCATATGCCTGACAATGCACATATTACTGAGTAGCAGAAATGACAAAGCTAGAAGTAGACCACGAGCTGGAAAGTAAAACTGGGTATAGTTGTCCTTCTCAAAAGTAAACAGATTGGAAGCTCTGTCTATCTAGTGATAAATTCATAGTCCTGTGGAGTGAGAGATCTGACTTAGCCCATCCACTAAGCCCATGGCACCTGAGCATGAAACAATATTTGTTCCTGAACCTGTTGGAATTATTAGCTTTTTGTTAACTGCTGGTTTTGGAGGAATCCCCAAATTCCATTTTTGTTTCCTGCCCTGAAGCAGGGTTGTGGGACCGTCCTCCCAGTAAGAAAACTATGATGGCATTACAAGGTCTTCTTACTTCCCAGAGCTCTTTAAGACCAAGCAAGAAGGCCACATCACAAAGCAGCACTTTGCTGTCACAAATTGGGAGCAAGAATTCTGAGATAATACAGGATACTTCCTAGCAGAGAAAGCTCCACGTTTGCCTTTGCTGGAATCATTTTTGTTGTGTTGTTAGGCAAGGCCTCTCACAAGAACACCTCTGACAAGAACACCTCTGTGAAGGTGGAGGTGGGCCTGTTGTCTGCTTGGTGATAGAGCAAAACAAATCACCTGTACTGAAGGCGGGTTCAGGCTGATAGCTCTGGCCCTAAGCATGTGAGGGCTGGAGCTCAGTAGGGGAAGCTGTACATCTTTCCTGCTTCTCCTCTCAGAAGATCCTGTGGGCTGGGGGTGCTTTCAGCCATGCCCAAGACCTTGCATTAAGCAGTTGTTTTTAGCTGCTCTTGGCCGCCACACCCGAACATCTAGGCTATTGTCCCTGGCTGCTGCTGGCTGTTGTGCTTTCCCCAGCATCTGGCTCTAGTGATAAGGGTCACAGTAGCAAAGAGAAGAGGAATGTGCAGCCACAGAAGGGGGCCTCTTACTTGCCCCGGTCCAGCTCCAAAGGTCTGTGTTCCTTTTCCCCAAGCTTCCTTGTAGAAGGCTACAAGGTCCCTTACTGGTTGATATCAAATGGGCCCCTTCAGTTGGGGTGTGGAGAAGGGGTAGTTGCACAACACGCTTCTCTTTTCATGTGTTATCTTGATGGACTGTCTTGGCAGTTATTAGCTTGTTCGATCGGGGGAAAAGTCTATTGACTTGTTTCTAAAGCTTCAGCTGTGTGGGCATCCATGGTTTTCAGCATTGAGACTACATGCTTGCAGAAAAAGTTACAATGGTGATTCTCCAAGAGTTTCTTGTGAATGGTTTCAAGATACAATACATCTTTCCACTATAAATTAGAAGTCCTGCCTCCAGTTCCATTTAGACAGATGAGAACTGATATCTCATAGAAAATGTTTTGGTTTTTTTTTCCAGCCTAAGCAGAGAAGATATATTTCAGTTTCACATGGCAGTCAGAATAGGGCTGAGGCAGGATCAGGGCCAATCAGTCACCTGTGTGACTCACATCTTATTGCACTCCCATGCCATCTTCTGCTGAAAAGCACATGACTGACTGTGCTGCCGTGCTAGTCCAGCATTTGGCTGCTCATTCTGGTCCAGGGAGTACACTTGAACCCCTGCAGAACTCCAGGGCAAGTCTCATTTCTAGCTCAAACAAGAAACTGAACTCTCTTTTCAGGAAAGAAGGTGTCCAAGTAGCTGGATTTTATAAGTTTTTGTGGCAGAAGCTGTGTCAGTGCAGTATCCCAGTTCCAGAAATAGCCTTATTATACAGTCTGAAACTAACGTAATTTGGTAACTGGCCTGTTTGTATGAGAATTGTTTTTTAAAACTAGAGATGTCAGGAATAGCTATTTCTAGCAAGGCCTCTTTTAAGCTTTGTACATTTTTACTCAGAGTGTAGTGATGCACTGGGACAGGTTGCTTGAAGTTGTGGATGCCCCATCCCTGGCAGTATTCAAGGCAAAGCTGGATGGGGCCCTGAGCAGCCTGTCTTTGTGGAAGGTGTCCCTGCTCATGGCAGGGGGATTGGAGCTAGATGGTCTTTAAGGTCCCTTCCAACCCAAACCATTCTGTGATTCTATGGTCTTATAGTCCTCCTGGAACCATGGAAGGTAGTACAGCAGCAACCATGAGAGCTAACTGAAGTAGCTCGCAGACCTGATGCAAGCTTTGACTTTCTCTTTTGGAGGGAAAACGTACAGTGGTAGAACCTATCCTCTGTCTAGGAAACAATGGGCACATTCAGGCTGCATGAAGTGAGGGTGATACTTCCATGATGTCTCGGGGAATTTGAATTTGTGTGAGTAAACCAGAACACTAACCAAGGGGGAAAAAAAACAACCAAAAACAAAAACCAAAAACAAACAACCAGTTGTGTGTTTCTCAGAATGGTCTTGACGAGAAATGTGTGCCTTCTGTAATAGAAGGCTTCTGGTTAATTGTTTCACTCCTTCAGTGCTACCTGAGTTGAGTGCAGAAAGGATTAAGATTGGTGCCATCTGTATGTGTTGATTTTGCAAGTAGATTAAGTTTGAGGTTGCTTTGTTTAAGCAATTAACAGTGTGGTCTTTCAGTGTCCTAGTGGTAGTATCTGTTATTAAAACAGATTCTAATATTCTTTCACTTATCTGAGCATTAGATGGCTGCACTCTTTGAAGAGAGACGTCTTAACAGAGTGGTTTAGCTCGGTGGCCTGTATGTAGCAGTCTCTATTCAGAATGTGCTATGTTTGTGTTGTCTTAGTGATCACAGCCCTCTCCTAGAAAGAAAGGATGTGGGAAGAGACATGGTTCTGCCCTTCCTTGTTCACGAAGGTACGTGTGAAATGTGGTGTGCTTTTCACCTTCCTGATGAAAATAGCGATTGCATATGAAAGAACCCTGACCGAGTGGCTAACAGCTTACCATGTGGCTTACAGCACAGAGACGTATTTTACTGAGGTTGTTAGTGCCAAATACAATTGTCTGAAAATATTCTTCCTCCCCCTTCCTCATCAGAGGTTGTGGATATACAACTCAGCCCACGCCTGAAGTCTCTGCTGTAGTTTAGTTTTCTCACATGAAGAGCTGGCAGTGAGTAATCCTGGGACACTGACAGGATGGGGGAGGGGGGAGCTCTCGATCTTCTATTTAGAAAACTTGTGCTGTTGTCACAAAGGAAGACAACAGCTTATAATTGTACTGCCCTGGCAATAAAGCATGAGTTGTGCGACCCTTTCTACACTAAAGAAATTGCTTGAAGCTGCTTAAATGCGCATAAGAATGTCTTAAATCCACCTAGAAACACCTTAACAGCTGATTGCATGCAAACTGGTTTTCCCTGTGTGTGCTTGTGCTCAGCTGCTAATGGAGGCTCAAACATGCTCTTCAAATGTCCCTTGGTTGGTCGGAAAGCCCCTTTGATACCTGTGCTGCCCTTTGCCGAGCAGCAATAAAACCAAACCCCTTCTAGGAACTTGGAAGCAGCCAGACCAGAACTCTGCACGTACGATGCCAATGTTCAGCTGAGCAGTTTATAAGGACCAGTCAGAAACAGAGGGCAGTCGTAGTTGAAGTTTAAGATCAGGCAAGCTGGAGAAAGAAAGTGGAGGCCAGTTTTTTACTTTGTCTTTCCTACCTCAGTAAAAAGGTAGTAGAGGTACTGATAGGCTGAAAGAGTTGTTCTGAGTTCTTCATCTGAAGAAGTATGAGCTCTACCTCAGATGTACTGTTGAAAAAAAGGAAAACACCTAAGTAGACTGCTTTAAAGTGTAATTTCTAAAACTGAACTCATTCCAGGAAAGAAATACAGTATTCTAGTATTCTCTGCAGTGAATTCATTATGTTCTTAAATTCTGCTTGCTCTCACTGCTATATGATTAAAAGATACTTGAATGATTCAAGTGCTGAAGTGTCTTTTCCTTAAAGCTTGATAATTTAATATTAATTATTTGCACTTACAAATTCACAGTGCAAATTTGGTTTAGAGAGATTAAAGTTAGTTTAATCTTTGCCTGCAAGACCTTAAACTCCTCCTTCCCACCCACCCCTTTCAAGGATAATATTCCACTGTGCCAGATTGCCCATATTGCCACCAGAAAATTGCTTGGACCACTTCTTACAAAATCAAAGGTCAACTCCATGCCTTGGTGGCAGCTGGGAAACTAATGATTTAATGCTGCTTTGACCTTTGGCTTCCTAGTCCGTTTGAGTCTGACCCAATGTTTTAATTTTCCAATACTGCTGGGCAGTTGGCTTTTGTCTGTTTCCAGATGTAACTTGCATATTGAGGCCTGTTACTGAAGTGAGAACAAAACAACAAAACATCTCAGCCTACGAGGGGAAGGAAAAATAACAGCACCTACTTCTTGTGCTACAAAATACAGCTGTCTTATGACACTGATGCTTCCACAACTAACCAAGGTCAGGTTTAGAATAACAAAATGTGAATATTTGTCCCAACATTCACATCTAAAGTACATTAACAGCAGTCTTAGTCACATGCTGCTTTTTTGCTTGTCTGTAAAAAGTAACAGGAAAAAAGTAGCTCTTTCCCCTCTGTTCTGCCCTCAATCTGTCAAAATAAGTATTTCTTTTTTTCACTGGAATAAAAGTCAATGTTTGTTCTCATACTGGGAAATATAGAAAAAAAAACCCAACAAAACAATTGGCTGTTGAAAATGCACTTGCTTGCTGTGGTTTAGGGAATTGCAAGAAGTTTAAGGTGAGATGGAAACCACTGGTGACAACCCCTTTATTGTGATTGGGAAGTTCCTTTTGGTGTTTTCCCCTAAAAAAAAAAAAAAAAAAAGGCAGCACTCTTTGAGAGTATTTTGTCATGGATATTTTTGTCATGGTGTATACACAAGGTGAATAATGCATTAGGCTTTTGCAAATACCGGTAATTTTGCGACCATTGCCAGTACAGTTTGCATTTGCTGTTAATGGTGTGATAATGGTGAGGAAAGCACCCTGAGGTGACTCGTCTTTTCTTAATGAAAAGAATGCTGATTGCTTGGGAAGCTCCCCCTGGAGTACTGATGCATATGGAAGCTCCTCTTTGCCTGAAAGTGCCAATCTCTTGTTTAGCCTGGTCTGTGTGCCCATCACAAGCACGGATTGGACTCAATTCCTGCCTTAACTACACTGCAGCTCTCAAAGGTCAGCTCATACCCGGGCCTGTGTGTGAGAGGTTAGTTTTGCAGAGCAGATGGGCTCCTAAAACTTTTATGGTTTCCAGTCAAATCACCTCAAGCTGTAATCTCATTAAATCTTAAGTGAATCAGGGGGTCTGGTTATTACTTGAAAGCAGTGTTCCAGGAAGTGATGTTCCTGATGCAGTAGGTCTGTCTTGGCAGTAAGTTACCAGAGGTACTTGCCTGTGTGTGGCTCTTGAAGCTGCTCCCTTACTTTGATAACAAAGGTGGTATGTGGGGTGCAACAAGTTAAGCTTTTGGTACAGCACAGAGAAAGAAATGCAGCTTTTCCTGAAACTGTAATTTTGTTAGTTTCTGGAATTGAAATTCTCCCTTGCCTTCTTAACCATGCACACCCATTGTACTGTCCCAGTGCTCATTTGTGTCTTAAAATTAATTAACCACTAATTTAGGAAACCAGCATGGTGCTTGATGCTGCGCACAGTTGCTGAGAGAACTGCATGACAGCACTGTCCAAAAGCCTGACCTTCTTCCTGTTTTTTAATTCAGCATAACTGTCTTTGAGAGAAATTGTATGTAAAAGAATCTTCTGGAGGAAGGCAGGTAGCTTAATTGAAACGCATTTGACCAAGCAGGGTTGACTCTAGTTTAATTGGCCTGTTCTTGGAAATCTGGTTAAGCATGTTTTGTGCCTGGATTGCAGAAAGGTTTTTTCCTCTTGAGAGAGAATAAACCTAATCTATGACCTCCTCATAAATGCTTCTTAGTAAACAGGGGACATGTAGGACTAGTTTGGCAATACATAAAAAATTAATGATCGTGGCATAACACGCAAGACTTGTGTATGCAAGAGCGTTCATAAAAACACAACCTGCTGATTGTGCAGAGATGATAAAATTTCTTCTGCCTTGCCTACCCACTTCCTCCTTCAGGATATGTGTGTGGTGTATGAGACCATACCGTGTGTTAACCCAGCCTTTTGGCTAGTCCATGTACCTGAACTGCGTCAAAGTCCTGCTGATCCTTGTCAGAAACTGCTTGTTTCTAATTTAGGTGTTTATGGTGTACTTTAACTGTAAAAATGTCCTCTTTCGTAAAGTTTGAGGTCACAAGGAAGTGTACATATGGATTTTTTTTTTGTTTTGTGCTAAGACTAATGTGTTGGGTTTTGTTTGCTTTTTTTTTTAAAGAATTGGGCAAAGATTTAACTTTCTTAGCTATCCCTTCCCTCTTCCTTCTTCCTTTGGTAAAGTGAATGACATTCAAATCTTCCCTTCTAGTTCAGCCTAGATAGCTTTACTTCCCTTCACTGATGATTGAGCGAGCTTCCTATACTTACATTTATCCTGATTTAAAGCTCAAACAAGCTACAGTTAAAGTTTAGGATAAGGCTAACTTGCCTGCACAATGTAGAAGCCACCTAAAGCTAGTGGAATGTGAAACAGTGGATGCTGCTATTGAAAAGCCTGGTGCTTTCACTGAGGGATTCACAGTATTTAAGCATTTTAAAAATTCAGAATTCTTAAAAAAGGTCCTTGAAATATAGCGCTGAACCATGTCAGGGTGGCATCAAACCACTCAAATTTGGTTAGACCAAAACTGTAATGCTGTACAGCAGAATCATTCTGGTGTTTGTAGGAATGCCACACTGTTGACTTGCCCCATGGGAGCACCATGGAATGGATTAAAAGTAGTGCCTATCAATCATAACTTAAACCTTGACTGTGATAGAAGATTGTCCTCCTTCTCCCAAAACTGAAGCTGCTGCTCACTGATGGCATCTATGGCACAGTGACTAAACGTAGTTATTAGTGTTATTGTCTGTAAGCACCTCACATCTGTCCTGCAGCTTGAAGCAGTAGTAACCATGCTGTCAGTTTCCACTTCCTTGAATATTCATCCTGGAAAGCCTATCACTTTCCAGCATTCCCAAATTTAGGAAGCAATCTGAAAGCCCCCTCCTCTAATAGTACAGTGTGCTATTAGAATAGCACACTGTGCACCTCTTAAATTTTTGACAGAAATGCTGAAAGTACATTTTCAAGGATTTAAAAAAAACGTCTCCCACAATCAACAAAGACCACTTGGGGGAAGAGGGGCTTTAAACTTGTTTGTACCTGTATTTTAGGAAATAAGTATGTGGTGGGTAGGTAATTCATTCAGAGTTTTGAAACTTTGAGGTTTTGCTTTTGCGCTGTTGTCAGAGAGGTAAGGGGGATAAACAAAGACACACTTAAGTTCTGGTGGACAATTTAAGCTTTCAAATATAAATAAAGATTCTCTCACTGTTAATGGGTTGTTAACAAAAATTTTCTGTTATTCATGTTCTTTTATGGTGACGGAGAAAAAAATTATTCTGTGCAAACACTTTTGACTTCCTGGAACAGCTCTTCTTATTCTTAGATGTCTTTCCTTTATGATTTACAGTACCTTTTTCAGCTGTAACTACAGAGCTGTGTAATTATATGATAGATGGACAAGAATTTACTCATTCACTCACGAGGGATTAAAGAGTAACCTGCAGTAGTGTTTGTTACATGATTATTGAAATGCCCCGTGGCTGTTAAGACAGCTAGGTCTTCCAAAACAAACATTAAATACTAGAGTTCAGTTGGAAGTAATAGTGCACTAGCACCCATAGGATAACACTTGCATGAGGAGTCTTTCATAAAATGTGATTTGTATAATCCTCCTTAAAATTAAGAGGAGTTGTAACAAGTGTATTAATCTGACAGATGCAGTCTGACATTCTATCACAAGCAGCGTAGCTTTGGTCCTCAAGGACAACATTGTTTCCCTGAATAAGATATTCCAGTGTTTGTGCCAAACCCTATGCTGGGAGCAGACAATGATTATTTTTGACATGGATGGTACAATTTGATGGTATTAGCTAAGGAAGCCTAAAATAATGCTTCCAGAAACTACTGCCTGGATTTGGAACAAAGCAATTTTGTCTTTTCTTTTAATGCCACCCAAATTTGGTTTTGCTTAATTAAGATCCCTTGTTTATGAGGAATCCCAAATGAAACCTCAGCATGTTGTAATTTTTTTTCCTGCTCTGAAACATGCGCACTTAAGCTAGTAAAAATTTTACACTTGCATATTTTAGGTGTGTTAGTCTTTAAAAGAATGATGGTATAGGGGTAGAGCTTGAATGTTTTTTGAAGATATCTTCCAAATGTTCCTATTGGCTGTTTTGGTGAAGAAAGAAGTTCCCTTAAATGCCCTATTCTATAAGGACTTCATATGTGGGTATATAGTTGTTGTAAAAATAGTGTTTGGGACAGAGAAAGGCAGAGGAGGTAAGGCAAAGAACAGAGCCAATTCGGTGCCGCCTTTGTGCTTTCCAAAAAAAAGCTGTTCCACATAAGCAGTAACTAAAAACATTGCAGTATAAAACACTTGGAATGAGTTTATATATCAGTTTTCCCAGACAACCATCTTGCCTGTATTTCCTTATAAAAGGCTATAGTTGGTCATATTCACTTTGACCCGAGTTTGATGTGCATATGGCACTGGTAGTAACAGGACTTGTTTAATAGGAATGGATTGTTTCACAATTAAAGAAGAAAAAATTTAACAGTTCCTGCTGTGGGGGTTCAGTACCATGGCTGTTCCTGTTACAGCTTTTCTCTGAAGACAGAGATTCAAGGCAGAAGTGGGAGGAACAGCAGAACTGTGCTGTTCCCATTAGATATCGGGGCTGCAGCAATGCTCAGAGCCCATGCTGGGGTGGGGTGGGGAGAATGAGAGGAGAAAAGGATGCCACTTTCTACCCCTTCCCCAGTCTGCTTCACACACTTGGCCAACTGGGTAGTTTACCACTGAGAAAATGTAGGGAGGAGGAATTCCTTCCGATAATATCCCAGGTGGTCAGCTTATGCTCTAGTGGGTAAATTGCTTTTATTGTTGTTTGCTTTTACTCCACATAAAAGCAGAACCATAGCAATCCTATGGAAGTTGAAATTAAATTTAAACCCGAAAGGAGTATTTAATGTTTTACATATTTAGAAGTCTAGTTCTCATTGCAAGCAGCCTAATCCTCCTTCAGTAATTGCTGTGCTATCTCTGTGGGGATATGCACTCCCATGATACTGGGTCACTCTCTGGAGAGCTGATACTGGAAAGCAGGGGAGGAGGGACAGTGTCTTGTACAAGGTATGTGGACTGATTGTGGCTTACCAGGCTGTTACTCAAACTCTGTAAACTGGAGTTACCAGAGTCCAGTAGTGGTGGTGTTCGATATCGGAATCACTTCGCTTTGCTAAATGTGTGCTAATAATCCCCTTTTAACAAAGGGCTTTGAGATTTGTTAGTCTACAAGTTGATGCATTCTTCTTTCTTCCTGACACAAATTCTCCTTCTAAAAAGTATAAGGAGAAGCTTTTTTAAA
This sequence comes from Nicator chloris, assembly GCA_013400495.1. Taxonomy (NCBI): domain Eukaryota; kingdom Metazoa; phylum Chordata; class Aves; order Passeriformes; family Pycnonotidae; genus Nicator; species Nicator chloris. Next base: position 83,684 of record WAAE01022793.1, read on the forward strand.
AATCATGTAGTGATTATGTAATGTTATTAAAATGATTTTAAATGAATAATCAGTACAGAGACAACCCCCCCCAAATAATGTATGCACTTGAAGATTAAACATGTTGAGCTGATGCCTACTGCTGGTTTTATTTTCGTGGTACTTCCATGTAAAAACTACTTTATCTAAAGCTTACAAATTTTTGAGCACTGTTCTCTACTAATTGTTTTGACTTTGGGTTCTTGTGCTTTTCCTCTGTGATTGTCAGTAAGGCCACATAAGCAAGGGGGAGCAAGGAGACAATAAAGCTGCAAAGTGGGCTCAGAATTCATGCTTGGTGGGTTTTCTAGCACTTAGTTTTTCAGTATTCTCCAGCTTCTGTAGTTTCACTTAGAGGTTATTCATGTGGTGCCACAACTGTGGGAGTTTTCAAATACATGCTTTCAATTTGTTTTTTTTCTTGTACCAAATGAATACTAGATGATGTAATTGAAGCATTACACGGTGTGAAAGGGTAAGTCCAAACTCATGTCCTGAAGAAGTACTTTTCTGAACCAACATTTCTAGCACTACTTAAAAAACCCCAAAAAACACAAGCCCTCCCCCATGAAATAACTTTTTTTTTAAAACCCAAAAAAACCCCTGAAGTAGAATATAAAGTAGAACCTATCACAAAGTTCAAATAGATAAACCAGAAGTTTATCTGGATGCACGTGTTCTTTCTTCTCATACTCAGCTTTTCCCTAGCAGTTGAACATTATGAATTTAAGATGTCTAGCCTGATAGGCTTTCTGACCCCCCAGAGAAGCCCTCTAACAATATTAATGGGAATCAGTCACATCAAAGTGAATTTTGTTAGGTAGTGGTGGATTGACTAGAGACTAGCTGTATAAGAAAGTCAATCCTACTCAAGACCTGTTTGTGCTGGAATCAGGGAAGTCTCTGTCAGACTGCACACAACCCATCTGCTTAACATGTTGTTTCTCAATCGGTTTGTCCTCAGCATGAAGACTAGCTGCCCTTGAGTGAAACCTGGGAACTTTAGGGTTGTTTCACTTCCCACTCCCTTTCTCCAGCAAGTTTAAGAAAAAGAAAAAAGTTTGTCTCCAGTATATTAAAAGTCAAACTTTTTATTTGTTTGCAAGACGTATAATAGCATCCTTGCTGTCATATTTCCATATGAAGAGCAACAGTTGCCAGGGACCTGAACAGAGAAAGTGTTCTCTGCAGTGGTGTGGGAACAGCAAGGATTTGAGGAATATGGATTTTGAGAGGTGAGGCCTATACTGATGATAAGTCACAGAGAGGACACAGGAGCCTTCTGTGTACCCTGACTCTTAGTCCAACCCTTTCCTTCTGTGCATAGAAGGAAAATTTTCAAAAGCTCTTACGCTGAGCACGGGAAAGGGGAGCGCATGTTGCATAAGGAGTTTGTAGAGATGTTAATGTTTGGTTCTCTCTAAAATACAAAACACCTTGTGCAGTAACAAAGAAGTTGTCAACCTGTTGCTGTTTACAGCATCACTGAAATCACGGCCAAGCTTTGGATCAGAATTTTAAGACACACTGGTTTTCAGAGAGCTGAGGAATTTACTGAGTCTCAGTGGAGGATTTGCAGGGACTCACAGCAGTGCCTTGCACAGATGGGCTTGGAAGTAGAACTGTCCTGACCCACTCTTGTCAGCTACCACAGCAGGCTATTTATTAGCTTGCATGCTTGAACTGTTGAATATTTAGATCCACCCACTGTCCCCTGTGCCAAGACCACCCTGCTGCTACTCATGTCATGCAGATTTGGCACAGAAACTGCATTTAAACAGCTAATGAGTTGCATGTTGAAGGACAGGCTGGTCTCCCCTATTGAAATCCGTGAAAGACCTGTGACTTATTTTGGGCTGTGTAATCTTACTAGCTACTGATACCATTGCATCTTTCCCTAGACTGGCTACTTTACCTGCTTCAGTGTTGAAACAGATGTTGTGACTTTTTAAATACAAGATACAGGGGTGTTTTTTTCCTCCAAACAACTTATTTAAGAGAAAATTGCTGAATGTTGACTTGCCATTATGTAATAATTAAACAATAGCCCACTGTGGGAAAATTCTACCTGCACCACCTCAGTATTAACGTTAAAATAGTATTAAGCCTTGCTTATCCCTATTTAGGAAGAATTGGACCATTGAGTTAAGTTGGAAGCAAGATGCCCTTTCCAGTCCATCAATAACTGGAATCTCTGAGGTGGTGAGTTAGATCAGCTGACTGAGTTACCTTGCACACAAGAGCTTTTAGAAAGTGAGCTGATGAGATGGGCAAAGTCCAGTGACTGGTGTGTGGTGCTCCCTCCATAATCAGAGTGGATCAATGGGGGTGTAGTGCATCTGGGAGAGGTGCTGCCAAGAGAAGTGCTTGGAAAGCTGCAGTGCCAGGTGAGTGCCTAGAACCAGGAGCTGCAGTCATCACATGAAGTTTAATTTGTAAGATTTTAACTTGAAACACAGAGAATGCAACTTCATAGTAGGCTGGAGCCTGCAGATCCTTAAAACAACTTTGTCAAAGGTGTGACTTCCTGTCCCCTGGCCCAGCTGGCAGCCTGTTGTCACAGCATTCCAGTGATTGTGGCCTTCAGAGTGAAGTGGAACTTGGTTGTCACTTCCATTTAAATTTGCAAATGCCGTTTGTGTTGGCAAAGACAACTTAAATGGCCTCTGCTCCACTCCCAGCTGACTGCTAATACCTACTGGGTGTTCTAAAAGTGATTAATGTAGCCATGCGTCTTTCAAAAAACTTTAACCTGGTTGCTTTTAACCTGGATGGTTTAACTGACTCAGTGCTGTCACCAGTCTAAAATATGTAGCTGTTTTTACTGGCTTCATGACATCACAGGAGGATTGAAGAAGGTAAACATTAGGAATTTTAAGAGTATAGTAGTAGTCTGTTTGATTTACCAGCCTGTTTAACTCAACTCCAGTTAGATACTGTTCTCTTCCAGTTAGAACTTGAGACGAATGCTATCAATGAGAAGATTTATGCTGACTTCCAGCTGTGAGGTTGGCAAAGTACCAGATAGTTGTCATCAAATGTCTCTATGCCCTTAATTATGGATTCTTCCCCCTTTCTTGGGCTGGTCCTACTGATCTTCTTGATCCCAGGCTCAGTTGATTAAAAATAGTCTATTCAAAAATGAATTTTATACTTTTTGTAAAGATACCCAAATCTTTTCACTGAGACTGGTTCAGTAAAGGGAGGGAGATAGGAGCAAGGCAGGGGAGATTTAGGGCTTCCTCACAGAGTAGCTGTCAGTTCAACTGTGGAGTGAAATGACAGCCTTGAGCTGTGTGTGGTTTCACATTTGGGGTTTTATTTGTGAGCTTTCTTCCCTTTCATGTGCTGGGCCAAGAGATACCTGTGTGGCTAAGAAACAAGGAACAGAACCCACTGGAGCATGTGGGGAAGGAAGGGTATTAACACTAGTGCTGGAAAAAAAGCGTATGGAATTACAGCTTTATTTCCTATAAACAGACTTGCATGAGCCAAGTCATCTGTTAGCTGGGCTTTTATTATTCCAGGTGGGGTAAGGAAATCCAGGTGAATTTAACAGAAGGGCTGAATGATCCTCTTGCACTTGATGAATTTCTAAATGGACCAAAACCCACCTCTGTTCATCCAAGCAGCAAAGGAAGGTAATAGTAAACTAATTTCAGTATTGCCACTTGGTACTGCTACCTGTGCATGCTGCATGCCCTGTGTAGGATAGGGCTATAACACTTCAAAGTGTCCTGCTTTTGTGGAAATTTTGTTATTAGAACATGGATCTAAGTTCAAGAAGTAACCCTCTCGCCTGCTGTGGAGACCTTCTGGAGTTGGTGTGCAATTTGCCGTTACCACTCTCTGCAGAGAGGAAGATTGGTGTTAAGCCAGTCTCTTCTACTCCAGAGCATCAAGTCAAAATACAAGTTCTAGGAGCACCTTGATCGTTAACTGGTATCTCTGAATATCAGATATTTAAGGTACACTGGGGAATTGCCTGTAGTTATGATGTGTATCATGTGACTTGCCCGTGTCTTCAGTCTTTATATTTAGCAGTCAAATTTCAAATCAGGGTTCCTAAAATACTACTTTAATCGTGGTGTGAATCCAGTTAATTGCCACAAATTGCCATTGAGGTGGAAACTAAGGGCCAGTTTCCTACAGAGTAAGAATAATACCTATTTTTGCTTAAACCTGCAACAATTATCTGTATCACTCTACACCACTCAGGAGGACTAGTTCATTTGTATACTGTTTAAAAAAAAAAAAAAGAAATAATTTCTGCAGGCAGGGAAGCAGCTTTTTCTTCAGGGAGGGCGGGAAGGAAAAAAAAACCAGAAACAACAAAACAACCCCACAGTGCTGAGGAAGTAGGACCAAAATTCCTTGGAAAATTGCTTTATACTAAACTCGGCTATCTAAGCCTTACACACTACCTAACAAAGCCACTGGTGTTTGAGTTACTGTCAAGGGAACTTGATAATAAAACACTTTTAGTAATGCAAAACTTTAAACTGACTATAGTAAGATTTTTTTTTCTTTTTAATCAAAAAATCAACCTAAATTAACTTAAAAGTACCATACTGAAACTTTTCCAAAAGTAGAAACCAAGAGGTTACTATTTTGTAGACTTCTTTTATTGTTGGTTAAGATTACAGGGTAGCTTTTTAGAGCATCAGACTTGCATTTGAAAAGTAATGTGGCCTTCTGTGTTGCTGCCTTGTACAAATTCTTAACGCTGTAGGCTTAAATAAAATCCTTGCAAGGTACTGCAATGTCATGGCAGAAAACAAATTTTTAACGTGATTAGATTCCCTATGCTTTATTGTCCATTTGCATGCACATGTGCTCTGAAAATGAGAGAAATGAAGTGTTTGCAAGCTGGGAGGAGAAGGGCCCCGTGAGTATTGCTGAAAGAACATTTATTTAAACACAGTGTAAGGATAAGCCTCCTCAGATGCTGTTTCTGCTGAATTCTCCTCTGTCATGGTGCCTACTACATTCCATTGCTTTTGTCTGGGCTTGGTATTTGGGAAATTTTGGTGAGGGCTGGAAGGTGGGGGGGCACGCTGGAAGCTGGTCAGCAGTAAGGAGAGAAGGGCTGGTGTGGGAATTGTGGAGTGGGGTCAGGGTTTAACTTTAGTGGCCATTCATCAGATGATGATTGATTGCTGTGCAGTCCCGGGGGACGTTTAACAACATCTCCGCCCATCCCCCTGCCCCCTTTGAAAGCAGATGGACCAAAAAATGGGGAGAGCGACACCCAGGAATTCCTGCTGTTGTAAAATGTTTTTACGGTGCACTGTACAGCCTTTCCTGAAGCAATCACATTTATGGCCTTGCTGTTGTATTTCTTGGGCTGCTGTGGCTGTAAAAGATGAATAGCCCTGTAACATGGTTCACTGATTCTGTTTAAATTGAAGTAGGCTCCCTTTATTGTTTTGTGTCTAAAATTGTATGCCACCAATTCAGGAAATATTTCCTGTTTGGGAAATAATCAACCCATAGCTGATTTATTTTAAAATAAATCACTTTTAACTATCTCTAAAACTAGTCCCCTCTTCCTTCTGATTTCTCTCTTCGCTTAATTCCGTGCAAATTCTAAAATACTAATTAATGTAGTAGAACAGTTTAAAAAAAGAAATAAAAGCTCCTAAAACTTATTAATCTTTTTCCCCTTACTGGATAGGGTGTTGTAGAGCACCAGTTTTTAATCCCAAAAATGGTATTTTTACTTAATTACTTAATAATTACTACAGAAAGAAACAATTCATTAAATGCAATTTACACAGATTATAAATTTCTTTGAAAGGAGAAATCTGTCTCTGCTTTCATACTTCTTTCCTTGCTGCCCATCAGAGCATTCAATGTGGTTTGGAAAAACCAGCAGTGTTTGAAGGTGTTTGCTTATAAACCAGTTTTTCCAATGTTTGGGTAAATAGTGAAATTAACAGGGCAAGAGTTAATTTACAGCTTGATGGATCTTTTGGCTGTACCATCTCTGCCTCTTCAGATAGGGAGGGGCGAAAATTTTTAGGACTTTCCTATAGGTACTGTTGTTTTTTTGTTTTGGTGGGTTGTTTGGTTTGGTTTTTCTTTTTGAGGTGATGTGGAATTTTTTTTTTAGCTGAGTGTAAGCTGACGCCCAACTGAGGAAGACTTAGCCTTACTCTTTCCTTCCCTCCCACTTCTCCTGCTCATCCACACGTCAAGACCACTCTTGTTATTTGTCCTGTAATGAGCAGGGGAGGAGCATTAGGACGCTACAGTAGCACGGAACTGAAATGTGGGGAGGCCATCTCACATTGCTGAAACTGGAAGACGGGGGCTCTGCCAGCACGGTGGGTGTGCTGTGTGTGCCTCATTTCTGAACAGAGAACACAGCTGTGCATTGTCCTACACCTATCCTCGGTATGATCACCTTTTTTTTTTTTCTTTTTTTTTTCTTTTTCCACAATGTTGCTTGTTTGGGGGATGGGGGAAAGGGGACCTCTGGCTCCCCCCACCCCCCTCTATTTAGAACCAGGCATAGAAACTTAATCTAGCAGTACGTGACCTTTGTGGCCGTGACCTAGGGACTGGGATGTGAGCAGGCTTGAGCTTAACAATAAACTCCTGGCCATGGCTGCAAGCACAGGCAAGTTGGATGCTGTGCCCAAGCCCCACCAGCCCAGCTGGCACAACATCCCCTCACTGTTGTGCCCTGCATAGCCAGAGACCTCCCAGCTTTGCTCTCTGGGAGTGTGCCCCCTTTGTAGGGTAGAGCTGATGTACAGCCGGCTGGATGCTCAGTGTGTGTGACACTGACCACAGGAGGAGAACTGCCCTTGTAACCCTGCTGAGTTTGGGGGTTCTCTTGTAGTTTTCGTGCCCTGGAAGGAGTTTCTGGGGAGTTGCTAGTTCACAATAAAGCTGACTCCTTCCGTGCTCTTCTGGTGGCTAGCTGGCTAGCTCCCCTCCCCACAGAGAGCACTAGGGATTGTGCATTTGTGATTTTCCCCTCTGTGTGTGTACATAGGGTAAAGTGTAGTGATGGAGGTCAGACCAGCATACCTACTTCTTTTTGCCCTAGCTTGCCAACTTTTTGCTCTCCATTTTAAATCTTGGTTGTTTTTACCTTTTATCTTTTGTTTGTTTGTTTGACTCAGAAATAAATAAGGCCTTATCAATGGCTCCACAGTATTTACCCAAGACCTTCCCCTGCTGTGTCCTGTGTAATCTGCCTTTTTGCTAAATGAGAATATGGCTCTTGTCACTCTTCATTCTAAATTCAGGAGTGATGTTTCCCACCACATTTTGGTGGGTGGCAAGAGGCAACTGAACAATTTAAGCTTGTTTTTTTCTTTGGCTCGAACAGCTGGGTGACTCTTCTACCCAGTGGATGCTGTTACCTTGCAGCAGGAGTGAACTGAACTTTTGCTTCTGGTATTGACTGTTGTGGAGGACTAGTAATAGATTTAACTTGCTTCTGGTCTTCTGTTCATATGGTCACCATTTTCTTTTCAGCTGCACTGCTTGACTGAGGCCCCAAATCCCTGCTGTATGTTTTTAAAGTATATCAGATTCATATGACTTAACTTGATACCTTGTCTTGGTTTTCATTCTCTCTCAATGTCTCAGTTGTTTAAATGGAGTTATTCAGCAACATGTAATAAACATTCCCTGTAATTTCAACAGAAAAATTACAGAACTTCATGTGCAAGTGAACATTGTATACATATGTAGACAACCGCAGTGTAAGGACAAGGATCCCTGTAGCTGGGGAAGATGATGTGCTTGAACAATGCATTTCAGACCGTAGGCATTTTTTTGCTTGGAAAAATGGGAATCTGAGACACTGCTTGAGGATTTAGTATTTGAACAGAAGCAAACTTAATTCTGGCCTAGTTTCCCTACAACAAAACTCAATTTCAGAAAAAAAAAGACGCAGGTTTTAGTAAAGTCTAACATGTGCACACGAACACACATATACCCCTTTGAGAAGTTAATCCACATACCACTTCAGCTGTTGCGCTTGTAGGAGCTTAAAATGTCACTTTATGCAGCCCAGGCAATCCAAGGGAATCACCTGTCCTGTTTTGCCCCTTGCTTTTGAGGGAGAAGGGAAAGGGGGATGTTATGCACCATATCACGAGCTGTTAGCTGGAGTCGGGAGTGTCTGGATGACAGCTGGGAGAAGACAGGCATATCAAACACTTGTCCAATCTTTGTTCTGCTCTTGCTCCTTTCTGTGAGGTAGGCTTCAAATATCTGGTGATGGAAAAGTTGTTTGTAGTGTGAAACCTCGTGCCATTGTACTGTTCCATGGTAATATAGATTTTCTGTTATTACACTCTAAGAAAAATAGTGTGTGTAGTTAAGAGCAAGACTTGAATAGAGAACCTTCTTGTGTTGGAGTGTTGTGCTCCTTCATTTTCATCTTTGGAAACAAAAACTTGAGAGCTGATTTCTGCTTTTCTAAGAAAACAGGCTTCCGTGGAAGTTGCTATTTCTGTGTGTTACTTCCCTCTACTGGATGGAATGGGAGCAGCTACGGCTGATGAATGGATCCGACTTTCTAGGCTAACATCTTGGTCTAAGTTGTGATTTGAATATAGGGTTTGGAAGTGCTTGGTGAACAGAACAGAGATTTAGTGGTTACCCACAGGTCACTGTAGTGCTCAAAAGCTCTGATGGGCATGATAAAGTTCCAGTCTTGTTTTCCAACTCAAGCATCTCGAAGCATCGCTAGCGTAGCAAACACTGTCATAGCAAAGTATTTTTGCTTTGTTGATGATAGTGGAGGGGAGAGTTTGGCCTAATATTGTTGCTGTCCTGAATGTAAGGAATTTACATATTTTGGAAAGAGAAGGTGGTTCTTGGCATGCATGGTTGGTTTTCCCCTTGCATGCAATGGGTGTGCTGGTGTTGCAGCTCTCTGGTGTATTGATTATTGAATGGCCCACTTAAGAGAATTGGGTGTTTGTATTTGCAGGAAAAGTATTCACCTGGAACTTGCCATAGATGCCATCTCCAATCTGTGAGTGTTGGCAGACAGCTTCCGCTCTTTAAGAGGAGCTGATGTGGACACTCTTCCTAGTATTGTATTGCAAAGAAAACAATGACACTTCCATCTAACTGTTAGGGCATGATTTGGAGTTTACTGGGAAGGATAGCTGTGGAGGAACTATTGTGAAGTCTTTGCCTATTGCTACTGCCTCTAACAATCTCCTTTATAGTTGAACTTTTGGTTTGGTTTTGGTTTTGGTTTGTTTTTTTTTTTTTGCACATCCTGGCTCTGTTTTCTTTTCAATTCTTGTTTATGTAGTGAGAAATATTTCTGTTCTTTTTCCCCCTGCTTCCAGGTACTGCATTTCTACTGTGATACCTGTTCTGTCCCCATATGTCGGGAATGTACCATGGGACGACATGTGGGTCACAGCTTTATCTACCTCCAAGACGCCCTACAGGACTCCAGGACTCTCACCATTCAGCTCCTGGCAGATGCTCAGCAAGGACGACAGGCTATTCAAGTAAGATACTCCCAACTTGAGTACTTTATTTCCCCCTCCTTCTTCTCCCCCCTCTCCCCCCCAGCTTGTCTGTTACAGGGCAAGGTGTCAAGGCAAAAAGCTCTCTGCTTCTGCTGTCAGTCTTCTCACCCCTTCTGTTTTCTCAGATCTCTGACAGAAGTGGCGGTGGAGCTGAAAATAAAGTGCTGTTATATGAGTTTTGCATTCTTGCAGCATAATCCTGTCATGTAAATCACAATATATGTATGAAGCTCTGTACAAATGCACTTGAGTGTGAAGCTTTTCAAGAAAGCCCAGATCTTGTGTGGCAGTGCCAAACCTGGTTTTGTTTTTACAACTGAGACTGTCTTTGAGCATCTTCCTGCCTGTATAGCTTCTAGCACTCTGCCTACCTTTGACTCTTGTTATGTCTTCAATGTTGCCACCAAATGCAAAATACTAATCAGCTGCTGGATTGGTGTGAAGTTCCTTAACCTGCATGTGCAGAGGATCTCGAGGTGTCTCCATGTGAGGATTGCTCTGCACACACAGATGCACACTCTGCCCGTTACTGTGTTCTAGCCCAGCTGTGTTTTATAGTGCAAGTGTAAATTCCTGGCAAGGGCTGGAAAGAAGATAGCACAGTGCTTCAAACTAAAGAAGGAATTTTTTTTTTTTAGTAAACATTTGTAGAGTGTCATGGATGGGGAGTTAAATTATTTTCTGAATTGGGTGAGCTTTCCTGGCACACATGCAAGGTACAACCAATGATTAAATAACCCAAAGCTCATTGTCTTCTCTTTGCTGCCTGTTTCTAGTAAATGAGGGAATTAAGCTTGTTCTGTGAGACAAGAGCAACTAATTAGTCTCTCATTAACTCTTTGCACCAATGGAATGATAATAGTTTGTGTTGGTATAGATAGTAATCAGTTGTTGACATTTTCCTTCAGCTTCTGATGTTAACTTGTCACACCAGCACAGTAAACAAGTTTTTGGAGCTGAATGGCTAACTTTAAACTCCAGCTTCAGGCAGAATCCTGGAAAACATAGCATCTTCCAGGATTTGTTTTAAACTGGGTTATAGAGCTCTTCAGCAGTATCCATACTGAAACGTTTCACACACCCCCAAAATGACAAGAAGGAAGGAATTATACTAGTTTAAAGACCATCATTGGTGCAGTGTTCTGAATTTCTCCAGGCTGTCCTAGACAAGGGCTTGCCTGTTAGTAATTAAATTACTGCTTTTGACCTCCAGGGCTCTTAATCATCTATCTGGTACAGCTAAATCATCTAAGGACTGTTTTTTGGAGTAGAAACTAGCAGAAGATCATGGAGCACCATTCTGCTACTATTGCATGAATGCCTTTGTGCCTGATTTGCTTCCCACTGAGTTTACTTTGGTCACTCCTCCCTTATCTTTTCCTGGCTTTTATGCTGAAGGCTCCTGCCATTGTGGTGAGCTGATAGTTACTTGATGGTGCAGGTAAAAGTTGCATGGTACTGGCTGTGCTCGTATAACTCGAACAAGCAACTCTACTGAACTTAGCTCATGCAGCTTTGCCCTCTTCTGGCTACAGCCCATCCAGGTTAAGAGGCTATCTTGGAAGTATTAGCTGAGCAGCTTGTGTAAAGATCTGTAAAATGAACCATGATTTCAAGAACTGAGATGTTTCATTAATTTAGTGGGGGTTTTAGTCTGGACCACTGCACAGAAGAAGAGTTAGTGAGCAAACAGATCAGTGGTAAAGTTAACAGTGGAAATCTGTGTGTGCATGTGCAGGAATGGGAAACTTGTTCAGCCCAAGCCAGCTACTCCAACATCAGCAGCAACCAGAAGAGCATGTGATACTGTTAAAAGCAGAGGTGCTCAAAAGTTTTCATGGAGCAGAACTCTCCTCGTTCTTGGGACAATATGGCTGTGAAACTATATGTTTATCCTAGGGAGGAGACAGCATGTCAGCATGAATTCAAAACAAACTCTAAAATAAGTGGTCTCTAAATTAAAAGAAATTGGCTTAAGTGGCTTTCTTAAAAGTATGGAAATAGTCAACAGAGAATTAAATGCCAGTACAAGCTGTGATACGAGGAACACAAGACTGGAGCTCTAAGAGGCTTGAAAAGTAATACGTTGTAGTAACACTTCTTAGTGGGACTGATACATACTGCTGTACCATAAACTCTTTCTTAATAGGCTCTGAAAGTGATAGCTCCCCTGACAGGACACGTTGAGGATGGATGAGGAGGGGTAGTTGAGAGTAAATGGGAAAAGGTGGAATTTGAAGGGCATTGCAGGAGAGAGGAAATCAAGCCATGAGTCAACTGGCTGGAGAGTATCTGGTTAACCAAAGTTGAAGGCTTTTAGGAAGAAATGTTTATTTAAGCTCTTCCTGTGGCTTTAGAGGAAAGATTGTTTTTCAGACTTGAAAAAAATGCTGTGAGTTGGGATACATTTCAACCTCTTGATCCACTGAAGCCTGATGTAGTCTGTCACTCCAGAAGAGTCCAAACCTCACTTTTTAAGGAAGTTGAAGTCCTCTGTAAGAAAGAGCAAGCCTGAGAGCAAGAAGCTTGCTGTTTTTTCCTCAGTGAAATTTCTGCAGCAGTGGAAAGCCTTCCATGCTTCCTTGTGCTATGGTGGTCATGGCCTGCATTCCTAAGCCTGTCTCTAACATGAGAACTTGTGCCTGTGTGGTGAACTGATCCAGCTGAAAGGGTAGCCTTTCTGTGAGTTTACTTTTTGGCTGGGTCAGCCCCCTGGCTGGTTCACTGTAGTGCTGCAAGGACTGTTGATGGTGCCAGGGAATGAAGCAGCAGCATCCAGCTGGGTTGCTGGTAGGACTCTTTCTTATTTCAGCAGAAAGCTATACTCTTAGCTGGGATACTTTTCCAGCCTTTTCAGAGACTCAGATTGATTCACAGGGTGATATATGAAAGCCAAAGCTGACACTGGATAAATGGTGTGGGAGGAATCAGGGCTGCTGCCTTTCTATATGGGGAGCGTGTCCCGCTGCCTTGTTTTACCTCATGAAAGTACACACTTAGCTGCCTTCTTTCTGAATTTTTTCCAAGGACTGGGTCACAAACCGAACGTAAATCTGTTATGGTGAAAGATAGATGGCTTCTTCAAAATGTCACCTTCCTAAAATACATCTATACGTGTGTAACTGTATATATGGATGGATGTATGCATGTAATCTAATGCACTTGCGTAACACTAAAGCACTGAGTGCTCATGTTCATTTAGGGTCAATTTCCAGGTGAACATGTTAAAATACATTTTAGTTTGTTCGTCTCAGATGTCTTACAAAGTGGGTTTATTGGAAAACAAAATAAATTCTTTCTTAGCAGAGCCTATAATTGGTTTTGATGGGGTGCTTGACCATGCAAGCTTCTCGCTGCCTGGTAAGACTGGTTGTGTGCAGAACATAGTGGGAGCTGCTCTCATCTATCATGAAAGGCTTAGGAGCTTCCCTCCCAAATTTGTGGGGGAAGTGGTATGAAATAGATTAACACCTTTACGGGGGGTGAGGGGGTGCTGTAAGAAACTCAGCTGGCTAGAGGAGGAAGCTGATCTGTTGCCTTGAGCCCCTGCCCTTCGGTGGGAGCTTCCCTGTGGGTTGCCATATGGATCTGTGCTGCTGGGAGGTCGATACCTGAGAAGGATGGCACTGCTGTGCTGCAAGGGATCGGTTTGGGGTTGTCACATTGAGTTAGCACAGGCAGCCTTGTGCATGGCTTTGAAGTCAGGCTTGCAGGTTTGAGAATCTGAAATGAAGCTTTGTCAACAAAATGGAGTCAATTGTGCTTCTTTCAAGCTGGGATTTATATCAAGAGGCTGAATTTCTTCGTACTCTTAGTCATTGTTTTGTGTGGTATTTCAGTGAGTTCCTCAGTGTAGCGTATGAGCAGATGGTTATTGGGGAAGATGGATTTGACATGTGTCACTGGCCGAACTACTGTTCCGCCTAAAACTGTAGGCAAAGAGTCTGTTCTTGCAGTACAAATCAAAATGATAGTTTAGTTGTATCTGGCATTCTAGCCCTCCCTCCATCAAAGCTTCTTTTAAAGTTTTCTTTGTGAGGAACTTCAAGTGAGGATGTTTTAGTGTTTTACATGCATTAGACTTAAACCTTAAAATTGGTCCAGCTACTGTGATTTGTGCTATAGCTGTACCAGTATTACTGCAAATTCACTGCTAAGCTTGTTAATCCTGGGACCTTTCACTGGAATTATGTAGGATCTTCCAGTTAATTTTTCTAGTGTGAGAACATTAGGAAGCTTGTATCCAGTTCTTGATGCTGGAGAAAGCCAACTGTTATGTCCTGGTTGTTTTATCTTGCTTTGACACAGTGATAAATAACTGGAAAAGTTCAGTGAAACAAGCCCACTGTATCCTTTTGTGCCTCAAAGAACTGAAAACAAACCACTTATGGCTGGAACACCTTCCATTTGGTGGAAGAGGCCTGACTTGAGACATACCAAAAAGTCTCCTTTGGGATTTTTTGTATTTAATGTGCTTTTAAAATCCAGAAAGGAGTTTGTCAGAGATGCAGCATCTCAGCTGTTTGTTCCCTTCTGAGTAGGGTTAACTTAGTCTTAAATTTCTTAGTGGTTAAACAGCAAATCCTCCGTACTGAGGTGGGAAAGTGTACATTTAATATTCTTTATTCAATACTTCTGGTCCATTCACGCCTCAAGTACTGAAGAATTCCTCAGCAGAACCAAAATTTGCTTTTGAATTTGAATTTTCTCTCCAGAGCTTTGCACCTTCGTTTGAAAACTTGAGATTGGGAAACTTAAATGTCAGAATTAATGCCTGAAAAATTACACCTCCCTCCCAGCGATGGATGGATGGATGGATGGAATTAAAAAAAAATCCCAGGGACTTTTTCAAATATATTCAGTTACCATAAGCAGCCTTTATGTATCTCAGGGTGCTGCCACTGTGGTGTGTTGTGCTGCAGTTTGTTCAATTGGATAAATTGGTGTGATCTAACATCATGGCTCAGCATCTGGATTAACAGGCCCTGCTGTTTCAGAGACCTGAGTTAGCCTCTTCAAGCAACTGTGTGCTGTGTGGGCATAACTGTGGACATACTGATTTAATTTGAGTATCAGACAGCAGAAACCACGCAGTGAAGGCATCGGCATCTGTCGTAGCTCCTCAGAACACAAGCTTTGTAACAGTTTTTCCCCTGGAGCATTTTATGCTTCTGATCATACTTTTTTTTTCATTTAAAAAAGCAGCACTAGTGAAAACTTGGGAGTCTCAAAAATTAAATATTCCATGGGAATATTTAGGTAAACATGAAATCACAGAGGGTTTTTTTATAACATGAAGCTCTAGTTCCTACTGTTCAACAGAAGACAGGAAATACAAAAGAATTACTGAATGCTGCCACTCTACAAAATGGCAAGTCCTGATTTGGGCACCTCTGTAGTCAGCATGGATATCCAGAAGCATGGCCAAGTTCTGTAATGCTACCCTGCTACTTCTGGCTCTTGCAGTTGGTCTCTTCATAGGCTCATGTTGTACCATCAGTTGCTGTAGCCACTGGAGCAAGATCCTCACTAGTTTTTCCCTCAGGTGGTGAAAGGTACCTAAAGGGGAGCTCACAGAGCTGTCCATCTAAAGGGAGCTTGCAAAGGACACCGGGTTCCAATACAACTGGAACCTTTTACTCAAAACTGGAATGTGCTGGTAGCCAGTGATGGATGTCTGCATTGCTTTCCTTCGTGCAGACACGTTTCTCTGCCTCACTGGAAGCCTGTGCGCAGTTTCCTCATGTGGTGGCCACCCTGGAACGTGTCACCTGCGTAAGGACTGTTGCTACTTCAGTTTTACTCTTGAAGAATTGGAAGTACCAGTTTCAACCCTAAAGTTTGCAAGATACACTGCAAAATTGTGTTTTAATTGTTTTTTACTTGTTTTTAACCAACACAAGGCACTGGTGACATCTCTAATAGAGTGGGGAGTGGTATTGGCCATCTTTAGAGACCTGAGAAGCCACAGGTGGAGAGGTACAGCTGCAAATAGATAATTTACTTTATTGGCCAGCAGCAGGAAGCAAAACAGTTGTTCTCCATCTCACATTCAGTAACCCAGCACAGTTCTTGGATAAACACAGGCCTTGTCTTCTGTCTCCCAAGTGTGTGAGCTGCTAATCATCTAATTCACCAGCACAGGAAAAATTATGACATACCATGAGCAGAGAGCATCATAAAAGCTATTTTTCTTTACAAGTGTTTGTTGTTAAAAAGATTTTGTGGTGTCTGACCAGAACAAGAAGCACTGCTGCTTAACATGCTTTCTAAGAAGATGACCTCTCTGAGACAAGTTTCGCACAGAAAATGCCTGCAGAACAGCAGGAGTGAGTTTTCACAGCAGAACTCTGACATCTGACAGTAATTAAAGTGAACAAGGGATTTCCATGTGAAGAAGACTCCTAAAAGTTGTACTTAATGCTCTTGCCTTTGCTTCAGATATAGATAACTTGCTATTGCTGTTCCCCCATCGTACCTCTGCATGTTTGATGCTGGTCAGCCTTCCTAGGCTGTTCTAGCTTATTTGGGCAGAGTGCAGGACCCTCTGAATTTTACCAAAACGTCACACCAATATCCTGGATGATACTAGAATCTCAGCATTTGGGGTATCCCCCGCTGATCTGAGCTGTTCATACTTGGGCAAGTAAAAACAAACCCAGATGATGACATGAGTAGCTGGTAGACAACCAGTTGTGCATAACTGGTTCCTGTAGCTGAAACATCACAGCATCCACAGGGAATTACTACCTCTCCTGCTATGATGGACATCTTGAAAGGTGGACTCTGGTTTTAGTGGAGTTTAATGACAGAAGTTGGGAATGCTCTTATGTCTAAGTTATAATAAGGAATGAATATATATCCATGGCTCTAAATGGGTACTGAGGTACAAAAAGCAAAAATCAGTAAATCAAGATTTTTATGGTTTCATGGACATTGTAAAATTGGAGTATGAGTGGATAGTTTCCCTGACACACTTCTCAAGGTGATACCTCTTTCTCTTTGCAAGAGAAGGAAGCTGTTTTGCTGTACTTGATGGGAATCCAGGTCTGTTTTGGAAGAAATGCATGCTTCTTCCCAGCAGGTAGGGCAGCTTCTGTATTTGAACGGCAAAGAAGAGGTGATAGAGGCACAATATTCTTACATGTGGCCTCTTCTAGCTAGGTTTGAGGCCTGTTGGCTTTTATGAAACCAACATAATCCATATTGGATTAATCCATGGCCATTTCTGACTTCATGTCTACTTTGCTAAACGTTGTAACGAGATTTTCATTTTTTTTTGTCAATTTTGCTTGCCAGAAGCTTTGTGAGAAGGCAGGACAGGTCAGCCTCCTGTGGGACTGGGATATATAGGCTGTCTATGAGTTTGAAGACATTCCCTGTTAAAACTGTAGTGAAGGTGACTCTGGGGGTTCATGAAGGAGGAAGAGCTGAACAACCTGTTCCTCTTACTGAGCCTTGGGCTGCAGGCTGGCTGTCAAGTAGCACTCCTGTTTTCCCGACAGTCTGTAGGAGAATTCTTTGGAGTAAAGATAGAAATGTTGTCTTGTCTGATTTTGTCAGGGCTGTCTTCAACTTGTCTCCAGAGAGAAATCACCTGGCTAAGTTACTCTTCCTTTTTCTTTTAGAAAAGGATCTCCTTGTGACCTGGAAGAAGAAGCCTAGTTCAGACTAGTTGTCTTAAAATAACTTACTTGGAATGAAAATGTCCAAAGTAATGCTATAGTTAAGTTTTTATGTTTTAGCATTCCAGTTGTTGGCATAAACTAGATGCTGCTGAACAGAGTTCAAAAATACTAACAACTACTCAGTGAAAGATGAAATGTGCTGTCTGACTTTCTAGATGATGCTGAATCACATTTGGGTAGTTCTTAGATTGGTATATCCTCATACATACACTTAAAATGAGAGTATCTTCCTGAAGGTTCTGAATGTACGGTAAAGACTTTAAATTCCTTTCTAGCTGATCTCAGTGAGTCTGCATTTCTGAAGAAAAAGAGGTGTTTCCTAATGCTCAGAGGGAACTCTGTTTTAGTTTGTGCCAATTGCCTCTAGTCCTGTCACAGGGCACTGCTGGAAAGAGCCTGGCTCTGCCCTGTCAGTGCCCTCCCTTCAAGTATATGTATACTTGTAAGAACCCCCTCTTTCTTAGGCTGAATACCTTCACAGGCCATCCTTTTGTTCTAGAATTTCGTAACTAATAAGTTACTGTCTTTTTAACCTCTTTGAGGGTCACAGGTTCATCTGCTGGTTCACTGTATGACAAAAATGGGTGAAGGCCTAGTAAGAAACTAAAAGTTGTTACTTTATGCCTTTACCTGAAGGCATAGTGAAATGTAAGCAGCAGGCCTCTGATGCATTTTTAATTGGTTTCATCAAGCCTTAAGTGTGCTTGTCTTTTTTTCTCCCTAGCTGAGTATTGAACAGGCCCAGGCTGTGGCAGAGCAAGTCGAGATGAAAGCGAAGGTGGTACAGTCTGAAGTCAAAGTAGTGACCACCAGACATAAGAAGGCCTTGGAAGAGCGGGAGTGTGAGCTGCTCTGGAAGGTATGCACCCTTACTTTCGTGGTTTGTACTGCTGACAAGTGCTTTTCAAGCTGAAGAAATACTCAATATATAAAAAGAAATACTCAAGAAATACACAGCCAGATTCTGATATCCAAGGAAAACTGCAGGTTTCCTAAACCGGAGGCGCCGGTGGGGTTTTTGCAGGGGCTGCTGGATCCTGTGAGCGGCACAGCCCCACACGTGGGCTGGGCACTCCCCCTGCTGGCCCAGCAGCTGCCCCGAGGGGTGATCCCCTCTGAACAACTATCTTTAATGTGCTGCTCTGGAATTAGGTACGTGGTGTTGTTGGTTTTCCACACCTCATAAAGGACAGGAGCAAAGGTGTATATCCTATCCTGTCCTTTTTTGGTTTTAAAAAGGCTGGTAGGAATTCTGTGAGACCAACTTTCACTGTCCCCATCCTTAAAAACCTTTACTGTCAATCAAGGTAGCATCCTCCCTGCAATTTTTTTTTTTTTTTTTAAACTAGTATAAGAAAAGAGTACTCTCCAGGAAGAGCATCTGCACAATTCTGAACTGATGGGGTCATTTCAGCCACAATGTATGTGTGGTATCTTGAGAGGAGGAAAGGAGGTAACAAGCAAGTTTCTTATTCCAGAAAAGTAATTCAGTGGTCATGGTCCCCTGCAAGAGGAGCTTGTTTTCTTTTGTAAGTGTCAATATTAAGTTTAAAATTGCACTTTATATAGTTAGTGTACTTCAAATGCTGCTTTTTTGAGGTTTTGGACTGTGGGAGATGCGTTCACTTTTCACTGTTAATCTTCTGCAGGAAGCTTGGCAGCTTTCTCTTTGAAGGTATTCCTAGTACAGGAGGAGTAAGATCTGCCCCTAAGTTCTTTTTATCCTATGGTGCTGTACAAATGCATTCTTGTTGGAATATCTGCACTGATAGTAAGTTCTCTTCAAGCTGGAAAACATTATTTTAAGAAGAAAAAAGTGGTGGTAAATGATTTTAGCAAAACAAACTCAGTCTATCAAGCTCTTGTATCAAGCATGCTAATAAACAATTTTGTCTACCAGAGCTGAGTCTAAGGATTAAGCTGAGACCTAATATCAGTAATCTGTCTTGAACAACTATTGGAAGAAGCATCTCCAATTTTTTTTTTTTTTCACAGCTTGGTAAAATCTACATACCTCAACTTACAGCATGTTTGTACATATGTTGTCAGTGTCTAACTAAGGAGTCTTCAGATACTGAGTCTTCCTTCACTAAAATACATTCCAGATATTGTTCTGTGGCCAAGCAGGTATTCAGACATCAGGAAATGCATTTTTGCAACAATAAAGCAAGGACACGTTACATTAGTTTTACGAAGCAGGTGTCTTTTCCAGATGGTGCAAAGTGGTTTTTCACAAGTAAAGGTAGACACAGGCTTATATAGATGAGTTACAAAACAGATATTTTTGCACCAACTTCAGTCCATCAAGCAGGGACTGGCAGAACCTTCTGTGTTATTTGAAGTGACATTTACAAAGCATCCTGTTTTAAAGCACAAGCTCAGCATGACTGCCAGTATTTACAAGAAAATATTAAAATTATTGGACCCTAAAATCCCTGGAGATAGATATCTGGTATTACCCAGTCACACAAAAACAGTTCTGGCAGGCAGGGGAATGACAGGAGCCCACATGCATCTGCTGATGCTGACTCCCAGCCTCAGCTCTGTGGGACAACAGCCCACCTTCTGAAATTGGTCTCAGTTCTGGTTAGTGAAGCCTCAGCCTCTGCTCTTCTGGAGGGGCTGCAATAACTTCTATCCTCCCTGGAGGCTGAATGAGGTGAGCCTTTGGATGATCTGTCAAGTACCTTGCAACTAGAAAACAAAATAGCATTTGAGGAAGCAAATAATTACTAGTAAGCAAGTGGCTCTTGCTTTCAAATATCACTCTGCAGCAGATCTGCAGAGTAGGAATGTATGGTTTTGCCTGGAAGGCAGGAGAGACTAATAATACTAAATTTGGGTAAGTAATTAGTTTTCCTTGTTTCTTCTTGTCTACATCGTGATTTTTAGAGGTCTGTTCCACAGCTGTGTGTCAGCATGCTATAACAACCGTCCAGCAGGCTTTTATGTAGAAGGGAAACTGAAGGAAATCTGTGTTGTGGTCTGTCTTTCCTGATGTAAGCATGCTTTTCTCTCCCCCCTGCTTTCCACAAGGTGGAAAAGATTCGCCAAGTCAAGGCCAAGTCACTCTACTTGCAAGTTGAAAAGTTACGTCAGAACCTAAACAAGCTGGATAACACCATTAGTGCTGTTCAGCAGGTCCTGGAGGAGGGTCGTACCATGGATATTCTTCTGGCTCGGGACCGCATGCTGGCTCAGGTGCAGGAGCTGAAGAACGTCAGAGGCCTTCTCCAGCCACAGGAAGATGACAGGATCATGTTCACCCCCCCTGACCAGGCATTGTATATGGCCATTAAATCAATGGGCTTTGTCAGCAGTGGAGCTTTTGCTCCCTTGACCAAAGCCACGGGGGAAGGTCTCAAGCGTGCGCTGCAGGGCAAGGTGGCCTCGTTCACTGTGATGGGCTACGACCACGATGGGGAGCCTCGCCTTTCAGGGGGTGACATGATCTCTGCGGTTGTCATGGGCCCAGATGGAAACCTTTTTGGGGCAGACGTCAGCGATCAGCAGAATGGGACCTACGTGGTCAGCTATCGTCCCCAGCTGGAGGGAGAGCACCTGGTGTCCGTGATGATGTGCAACCAACACATTGAGAACAGCCCCTTCAAAGTGGTGGTGAAGTCCGGGCGCAGCTACATCGGCATCGGGCTGCCGGGGCTGTCCTTCGGCAGCGAGGGAGACAGCGACGGCAAGCTCTGCCGCCCCTGGGGGGTCAGCGTCGACAAAGAAGGCTTCATCATCGTCGCTGACCGCAGTAACAACCGCATCCAGGTGTTCAAGCCGTGCGGGACCTTCCATCACAAGTTCGGCACGCTGGGCTCCCGGCCGGGCCAGTTTGATCGCCCTGCCGGCGTGGCCTGCGACATTTCGCGTAGGATCGTCGTGGCCGACAAGGACAATCATCGCATCCAGATCTTCACGTTCGAGGGGCAGTTCATTCTGAAGTTTGGGGAGAAAGGAACGAAGAACGGGCAGTTCAATTACCCGTGGGATGTGGCTGTCAACGCAGAGGGCAAGATCCTGGTCTCTGACACGAGGAACCATCGCGTTCAGCTGTTTGGGCCTGACGGCGTGTTCCTTAACAAGTACGGCTTCGAAGGAGCGCTCTGGAAGCACTTTGATTCCCCCAGAGGTGTGACGTTCAATCACGAGGGCCACTTGGTAGTGACAGACTTCAACAACCACCGCCTCCTGGTCATCCACCCAGATTGCCAGTCAGCACGCTTCCTGGGCTCCGAGGGCACCGGCAACGGGCAGTTCCTGCGCCCGCAGGGAGTGGCGGTGGATCAGGAAGGGCGCATCATCGTGGCCGACTCCAGGAACCACCGGGTGCAGATATTCGAGTCCAATGGTAGCTTTTTATGCAAGTTTGGCGCTCAGGGAAGCGGCTTTGGTCAGATGGACCGTCCTTCAGGTATAGCTGTCACCCCTGATGGCATGATTGTTGTGGTCGACTTTGGAAACAATCGAATTCTCGTCTTCTAATCTGTGTTTGAATTAGGAAGAAACTGTCTCAGGGAAATTCTTCTAAGAGAAAAATGAAAAAATACAACGTTGATTCAAACCTACCTCATCTTTAATTTTTTTACAGATGAATGTACTTACCTTTGCTGCAGGGAGTGAGCCTGTAAAATTGAATTCTATCTACCTCATTGTCCTCCCTTACCTCCCCGGTTTCTCGCCCTCTCCCCATCCCCACATACTCATAGTTCAGAACATTTTACCTCTTTCCCCCCCGATGGGGTTTCATGCACAAACAAGTGTTGCTGTGCACATTAGGTGGTTTGTGTGGTGAGTTCTGTTAGACTAAGCCAAGAAAGGCGCTATGTAACTTTTTAAATGGAGAAAATGTTAGTAGGTATTTGTAGAGAATTTGTGTTCTTGACCATTCTGCAGTTCTGTGGGTGGGGACATGGGAGGGAGGGACATTTGTTGTTGTTGGTTTTTTGGTTTTGGTTTTGTTTTTTTTTTTAATTGCGATTTAAGCAGAGAACTTTTTCCTGTTCTCCTTTTTATACCTCAGTGTGTTTGATTTACTGGTGAGCACAGCATCTTGTTCCCAGACAACTTGAACGTTTTATGAAAGTGAGTGGGATTCACTTGCCAGGAAGAGCAAGTTTGCATCTTTTTTGGCATTTCTGTGTATTTTTTTACTGAAACACAGTAATTTAACAGCACAAAGTGAAGCTAATGAAAATGCACAAAAATTCTTTAAGTTTAAACCAAATTGTTCATTTTAGTGGTTAGTGTGGTCATTGTAAAGTTTAGATAAAAAGCAAGGCTTCCTTTAATGTATCATGTCATTGAGAAATTCATTTTTGCCCCTTTTCACCTGAAAGCTAAATTAGTTTGAAAAAAGTTACTGTTTCTTTTTATCGGTGCCCCTAATCTAGGTAACAGAAGAGGTTAGGGAGAAACATTGAGACAGGGAAAATCAAACCCTTTGATTTACTTTCTTGTGAAATGATTTAGCGTTTTTTGCCCCGCCCCATAGAGAAACTTTAAGGGAATAATGTTTGAATTTGTTAGAACAGAGGTGGTACCTTTTTCCAAAAGTAAGAAATAAGCACAGCTTTGGAGATTCAGGGTGTGTTTTGGAGAAGTCAACAGTTGTTTTGCTTTGTTTTGTTTTGGTTTTTTTGTTCAGAGAGGATTGCAATAACTCTACCAGTGACGATTTTTTTTTCCCATCTTCTGGCTTCCCCAAAAAGCTGGACTGAAGATTTTGAGAATATCTACTGTAGCTTTTAGGGTGAGTGGGGTGGGCCTGTAGCTCCCTGCTGCAGGATCTCTGGCTACAGATCCAAGTGAAGAGTTATCAGTATCAGCTTAAGGCAAACTGCATCAAGGTGAAACTTTGCTGCTTTTTTCCCAGGGCAGTACCAAAGAATCCTGTGTAAAATTAATGTATATGATACTTAAAAGCTTGGGGGCAGGGGGAAGTTTGCCCTTTCGGGGATATAGAAACAGGTGTTCTGAGAAGCAGAAACTTCTGGGGAGAATAGAGATCTCTTTAGCAAAACGTGACTTTGAGTCCCTGGGAGGATTTGGTTTTTATTCTTCAATTTCTTGCATTCCGGTTTAGCTGTTCATGCAGATATGGTCTCTACAGACCTGTAGCTTCACCCTCTGGTGGCAAGTAAGAATTGTTTAAATTGGGGAACAGAGGGCTCTTCTGTCTCTGTGCAGTGGAAAAACTCACGTGTCAGTACTCTTGGGTTTGGAAATGCCATGGGATTTACCTTACTGTTTGCAAGAGAAGATCTCTGAGATGTAAATATGGTCATTGTCAAAAAAATCTGAAGAGCCTTAACCATCCTGCAAGGAAAGGGTTCATCTCTCTGCCAGCCACCATGCACAAAAGTGACCTGAGGTTGAAAGGCTCTTTACAAGTTCATGAGAAATCACAAGGTGCACTTTCCTTCTTGCTGCTTTTCCCCTCCAAGGAGTGTTAACTTTCTGGGTTTTGTAGAAATACCGATAGTGTGTGCAGACAGAGAGAGCTGCCACTTTAGAGGAGGCTTAAACTAAAGGACCAGAAAGAGATGAGAAAGATTCATGAGACGGAAAAACCCCTTTCAAAAGAAGGGTGAGGAAAAACACCTAAATTAAGTTGGATAAAACAACTGTGCTGCCTTTTAGCCAAAGCCTCAAGGAAGCAAACTCTTCAAAGCAGTGTGTTTCAGTTAGGCTTAATCCTAGGGATGGCATGGTTTAAAAACAGTCTTGAAAGGATAATCTTTTATACAGATGTCTGTCATTAAATTTCTGTGGCCACACAAAATGTGTATGAGAGAGAGCTAGTTTACCTTCAAGTTTGGCAAGTTCTGCCTTTGTACACCCCTCCCTTCTTGGGTGTGGTCTACAGTTGTGACAGATGTCCAAGGTTGTCTTTTATTATTCAGCCCAAGAATTATTTGCAACTTGGGCCTGCAAGATCTAGATACCAAAGAAAACTGGTTTAAAAAGCTTTAATGTTTAGTCTGCAGTGTCCTTGCATTTATCCTATCATGTCTTAATGAAAATGCCAGGTCTCTAAATACTTTGACCAGAATGGCTGACAGTGTTGAAGTGTCCTAGAAATGCTCTTGTGCTTAAACGCTTGGGGGGTTTGCCCTTCTCTGGAGCTAGAAGGGAGTTGTTTTTCCAGGCATTGAAAAAGAAAAAAAAAAAGCCAAGTGCGCAGTCAGGATTGTGTTGAAGTGGAGGAACAATTTGCCCCCTCAGCCTGCACCGTGTGGAAGGTGACAGACACTGAAGTTACCCTTTGCTGTTTTGAATGGAGCCATTGCACAGCCCCCCAGCCCAGCTCAGTCAGAAAGAGGAATGACTAGAACTCTTTCTAAGTTGCTGTCTATTTAACTCAGTGGGATTTGCTTGCAAGCCAAACCTTGAGTGTTTGACCTCATGTGTTGGGAAGCTTTTTCGTTTTAAAAACACTACTATTTAGCTACCCAAAAGAATTCCTTATCTTTGTGATAGATAGTGCTAAGCACACTTGGTCTCATTGAAAAGTGGTAGTTGTAGCTTATAAAATGGAGTATTTTATATGCAATGAAAAAAGGTAGTGCTAATATTCAATACCAACATCAGATGCCCCATAGAGGCTTATTAAAAAGTAATATACTTGAACGAGATTCAAACCTTGCTCTGCTTTTCCATGCATGTTCTCAGGTTAATGCCCCAGTATCACGACATACATGCACGCAGAGAGGAAAAGCAAGGCTTGGAAGCTGGATTGCAAACCGAACAAGCATTCAGAGTAACCTTCTTAACTAGGGGACATGGCCTGGAGAAGGGTGAAGTGAGTGTGTGCCTCTTCGTTGGGGAACAGCAAATGTGGGGGACAGAGCTGTCTACTCGAACTCCCAAAGGATTTCCTCTATGCCAGGTTAAACCAGTGGCTCTCTGTAAACCTTTTGCTTGACAAAATGTTACCAGCAATCAATGTGGCTGGTTTGGGTGTTCAGCATATAAAGCAATCTTGTCCTTTCTCAGAATTATCTAAGCAGGAACTTTAGTAGCAAACTGAAGCAGATTCAGTACTTGATAATGCAGGTCCTTCACGTAACTCACTCCTTTTTATTTAGTACCTTTTAAATATAACCTATTTAAGGAAGCCCATAAACCTAAATCTTTTAAAGGAAGTAAGGAAAGGAGGATAACACCTGAAAACTAAGGCGTGTTAGGGCCAGACGTAACCAACCTTGGAGACAGAACAAGTCACTTGGATGTGGCATTCCCTTGGGACTGAAGGAAAGTGGGCCCAGTCTGTTATGTTACAGTTAAACCAAACTTGATTTCTGAAGAGAGCAGGTTTATAGGCTCATCTTGCCATAACTTTGATCGTAAGATTTCTTTGTTCAGTTCTAGTTTGAAAAAATATTGTGCCAAAGTTTTGTTTATTTTTTAAAGGAGTGTAAGCCAAATGGTGCCAAAAGGTAATAAGGTATTTAAAAGTAGAGATATTTAGACAAACAGTTTGGAACTGTATAAAAAAGGAACACTGGTACTTGCGTTAGACAAATATTGTACCTTTGGTCTTTGAGTCCTTGGGAGTTTGAAACCCAGTTTGCTGTGGTACAAAATGCACAACTAGAGATGCCACTATGTTTTGCTTGAAGTTCTACCTCACTTTGCAGAAGTAAATTGTCTACCTCAATTTAGCATCAGACAGGTTTGGGAAATAGTTGAGAATCTGCCTGGGGGAAGGATTCATCCTGCCTGTTGGAAGGATTCATCCTGCCTGTTGGAAAAGCATTTTAATTGAAACAGAGATACTAAGTGGTGACTGCTTGCTTTTGTTTGCTTTTGTTTTTGCTGCCTGCCTATGGAGATATTAAGCTGCCCTTGCTAGAGAATCTGTAAATAAAACCAAATATTCAGGCAAACTGGACTGAGACCTGAAACGCTTTCGAGTTTATTCTGGTTTCATTACGAGGCTTGGAAGTGTAAACTTCTGTTCAGTATTATGACACTACTGGCTGACGTGACATACTTCATCTTCATTTGCAGTGTTCTTTTGTCCGTAAGACCTTTAGGTCTTCTCTCTGCAAGAGAAAAACTTTTATGCATGCCTACCAATGTGTCCTGTTTGGGAAGACTGGTGTTATGATTGCTGTAAACACAATGCTTTACCAAATGCTTGAAGGGAAGAAGGTCCTGGTTTTTTATTTTGTTGACTTGGTGATTGTATTAGTAGCTTGCTTGACTCAATGGGATTTTTTCCACCATGACAAAGCAATCAAGTTCCTATTCCTGGAGGGCAGCTTAGGTTCAGACATACTCAGGAGAGGCAGTTTAAAACCAGTGTCTTGGGGTTTTAGGCAAGCTAAATAGTGACGTGCAGCATGCCCCGTTTTACCTGTGGAGTTGGGTTGCAGAAGCACACTTTCAGACTACTCTATTGGAGGAAAAAAAGTCCTTTTTCCTCCCTGGCTCATATTAAGGGGTGGGTACAGGAGACCCCTAACAACAATAGGCTGTGTTGGGTTTGGT
Source organism: Nicator chloris (assembly GCA_013400495.1). Taxonomy (NCBI): domain Eukaryota; kingdom Metazoa; phylum Chordata; class Aves; order Passeriformes; family Pycnonotidae; genus Nicator; species Nicator chloris. The sequence continues at coordinate 110,412 of WAAE01022793.1, forward strand.
AAGTGTTGTGGTGGGAAATGTACATTGATGTCTCTAAGTGATCTTACGGGTTAACAAGCCAGACTGGCATCTTTTTCCATCATTGTTCAACCAATAATGGTTCTAAAAATGCTTTGTGTACCTGCATGGTCTTAGACCTTCTATTAATGATTGTATCAACTTACAAACTCAGGTAGATAATTTTTTAAGCTCTTTTCATAGAGCCTTGCTGACTGAATGTTAAGTGTCTGTGTACTGATGTAGTTAAGTAACTTCCTTTTGAACTACCAGACTAGTTAAAAAAAAAAAAAAAGTCCTTTTATAGGTTTGTAGCATACTTATCAGACAACGTAGTAGTTTTTCCTTCAGAGGGAGAGATGTCTGTTTCTGAGTTTTGTTTTTAGTTGGTTTTGGTTTTGTTTTTTTTTTTTTCTCTAAAATGACTAAGAGGTTTTTTAACTAGTTTGTAAGGTTTGCTTAGTCACCTGAGTTGGTGGGGGTTTCTTATGTCTGTGACTCTTGTTTGTACTGTGCATTACCTGTCATGCCCTGCTTGCTTCGTGCACAGGTCCTTGGAGGAGTTGAGGGTGTGAAACACATGCCTGCAATTTAACTCGAATAGAAATTGCAAGCCTTGAACAAAATGAAGCTCAGCCCCATTAAACAAATGTCAAACATGCATTTTTCCCCTCCTCCTCCCCCTCCCCCTTCAATTGGCTGTAGATTTGTGCCCCATCTTACAAAATTTTCACTACTGATTTATAAGTAGCATTGCCTCAGTGCAGGTTTGCATTGGGATCCAGGCTGATCTTGTCAGTCTTTGGATGCTGGCCATCTTGAGTTGATTTGTTTTCTTCGTTTCCTCTTTGGTTATTTCTTTTCTGCTTTAGTAACTAATCATGCTGCTCTCCTAACAACAATAAAATATCTCAGGAGGACAGACAGTGCTCTGCTTTTAATGAGGTGCTCAGAGTTTTTGTATCTAATTGAAAATGAGTCAGGCTGTGACAAGAATTGCCATGCTCCAAAAAAGGCATCACATTTCTACTTGGACAAAAAGTGATACAATTTTTACTTGTCACATGTTGAGTACTGCAGAGAAGAAAGCATGACAGGTTATGTGCAAACTTTTACATAGAATAAGTGAACAAAATGTTAGAACCCTTGTGTTAATGGAGGCTTCTGAATGTATCTTTGTGGTCCATAGGGAAGGCTGAAGGATGTAGCAAGGAGACGATGTATCAGCTACTGGCAGCCTTAAAACAAAGTCAGTGTCTCTCTGGACTTTAAAATGTTCCTATGCAGTTTATTTTATTTTTGTTTAATCAAATAAATGTGAGGGTTTTTCACGGCAACTCTGTGTATGTGTTTCTGTACTACCCAGAAAAAGCCTTCTCTTTTTTCAGGATGCAAAAAAGAAAAAAGCCCTCCTAGTTGTCTGTGCTTTTAGAAAAAGTCCTCATGGTCATGACTGCAGAAAAAAAGTTGTGATATTGAGCTCACTGCTTCAAACTCCATGCTGTTTTCCCAATATTTTGCCAGAAAGTTCCTGGTTTTACTTTTTTAGGTCCATTTCTAGGTTTCCATTCCTTCACCTTGGCCACTGAAAGAATGTTTTCTTCTGCATGGCACTGTAAAGCCAAGCCACCAGAACATTTAATAAGTCTCTCTGGCATCTTACAGGGCAGGCTGTCAACAAAAGTTGGGTGAGTGGAAAGCTGCCCTTTTTCCTCACTATCTTGGAAAAGGTTTGAGAAGAAATGGTGAGCATAGGAAGATGCTCTTCAAGTAAGGTTTGGGAATTAAAGCCACTGACTGAATTCCCAGCATGGGTAGCAGTGGAGGTGGATTCCAGACTCTGGAAGTGCTGGCTGCTTTAGTTTTTCAAAGCCAAGATGCCTTCTGTACAACTGTAGGGCTCTCAGAACCATGCTGTGCTCTATTCAGCAAAATCCTTGACCAGGCCGTTGCTTTCTTCCTGCTGGAGCAGCTTGCAACAGGCCAGGAGTGCAGAGATCACAAGTGGGAGGGAGGGAGAAGGCCCTGTGGAGGCAGGGACAAAGGCTGCCCAGGTGAGTTTGTCCAGCTTCCTGTGTTACTCTATTCCCTTGGCTCCTCTGTGCCCTCTTCCTGAAGACAACTGCAGCCACGGAGCTCCCTGAACCAGGAGATGGCTCAGGACACTGCTGAATGAGTGCTGTCCAGTCCTTGCACCGGGACCATGGCCTGAGCTAAAGGTTCTGACGAGAGGAACAGCAGTGGCAGTGGCCATGGTGCAGGAACGGTCCTGAGGCAGCGTGCTGGGGGAAAAGGGCACGCATCCCATTCCTCCTGCTGTGGGAGTATGAGCCAGTGCCTGGCTGCAGGGGAGATCCTGAAGGTAAGGGGAGAGTAGGGGGAGAGGGACCAGGCACCCTTCCCTTCAGGAAGTGCCCAGAGCAAACTGCTAAGCATTATTGGGTTTACTAAGCTAGCCCACTGCTGAGCCTGGGCTGCTCGTGCTCCCCGTGTTCCTATCCAAGGACAGCTCATCGTTTTACTTGACCTTTACTTTTTTCCTACCAGAAACTTAGAAGAAGCTGAGGGAAAAGGATCGAAGGGAGAAGCCGGGTCCTTGGCAGCTCCCTCCCTTAATGTATTTTGATATTTATTTTTTCCTTTCGGTTAATAGTAAACGATGAAAGCTGAAAGCGTCATCACCGCTCATCCATGCCACTGTGCGAGGCGGAGCTGCTGTGGGGGCTGAGCCGCCTCAGGGCACGGGAGCAGCCAGAGCTGGGGCCGAAGGCTGCGGCTCACGAAGGCTGCGTGGGGAAGAATCATGCGATAAGCTGTGCCTTATCTGGGAAACAACTGCATCCTTCACCGAGCCCGGCGCGGCCAGAGCATCTTTTGCATGTGAATGCCCCGCATTCCTGGGGGGGGTGGGGAAGAATCTTCTCTATTCAGGGCCCGGGACCACACAGGGAGCATCTTGAACCTTTTTGTATTTAATCAGTCAATCTACTCTGACGTAAAGGCTGTATCAGCTCCCGTTCTTCCTTCTTTCAGAAAGGTGATCGTTACCTACTTTTTCCTGATACATTTTTATTGCTAGTGTTCCTAAACTGCCCCTGCGTGAGGATAAGGGTGCACTGCAGCTCTTGCAGCTACAGAAAAGTTAATGGAAAAGGCAGCCACTGGGTTATATTCTGAAAGGATTGAAAAGCAGGACAGGCAGGTATCTGATACGGGAGAGAGTAGCAGGTCTCCAGCTTGCTGCTGTCCTGCTTCCTGCTGGAGACACACCTGTGCTCACTCCACAGCTTGCACATTGTTCAACATCCTTGCTGTTCTGTTTCTGTCAGCTGTTTTCTTCAAGATGATGGATACAAACCCAGGGCTGTCCTGCTGCCTTCCTCACCTGGACACATCTGCACTCCCTCACACTCATGTTACTGAGAGCACAAGTGGCAGGCCCTGAATCCAAAGTGCTGCTTGGAGAAGTGGCCTTCTTGGTGGTGGCTGGGGGCGAAGTACAATGCCAGCAGCACAGGGAGATAAGGTGGTAGCTCAGCTCTACTCTGGAGGTTATCAGGATAGCTGAAATGGCAGCAAAACAGCCCTGGAGGGACTGTGAAAGGAGTGCTGGGCTGCAATTATGTCTGCATTAGGTCTCAAGGCAGACTGTGCTCACAGTAAGAACCACAGGGTCCTTGATGATGCTACCACCTTTGAGTAAAAGGCAGATTTTTTGGTTGGTTTTTGGTTTTGTTTTGTTTTTTGTTGGTTTTTTGTTTTTTTGGGGTTTTTTTGGAAGAGAGAGGTATTCCTCTACACTGGAAACTAGATTAGAAAACTGCCACAACCCCCCCCCCCCCCCCCCCACCCCACACACCCCCCCCACACCAACCCCCCCCCCACCCCCCCCCCCCCCCCAAAAAAAAAAACCCCATCATGAAGAACAAAACAAACCAAACCAAAACCCTCACACCCTTCCAATCCCATGTTCCCCTCCCCCAATACCTACAAAAATACACCCCCAACCCAACCTTTTTCTTATAGCCTATGCTTCCTCTGTACCTGCACCATTACACCTTTCAGGCAAAGGAATACCAGGAGGGAAAAAAACTAAAAAACCCACCCACCCACACAAAACCCCAACAGAAACAGGTTCCCTCTTAGTGGAGAAAGAGCATGGCTCATATGTGTCAAAACAGCAACCAATACAACAGCTCCACTGCTCTTTCAAGCAGGACTTTAGTTCAGGTAAATGGTTCTCTCCACTCACTGTTCTCCCCTCTATTCTCTTCAAAAAGAGCTGAATTACACACTTGGATAACCTTTTTTTCTTTTTTTTTGTAAATAAACTGCTACTCCCCTTCAAAGCAGGTACCAAGTTCTCATCGTTCATTAAATAACCTTTAAAAAACAAATATTTTGGTTTACATCTTTTATTAAAAATTTACATAAACAAACACACTCCAGCAATTGGGGTATTCAGGTGTCCTAGGTTAAAAAAATATACAAAATTCCAAGCCCCCATGATCAGGGCAGCAGCAGGTGAAAGCACAACCCTCACTTCCTTTGAACAGTGGTGAAAGCTGGCATCTGAATGGGCTGGATGGAGTGGACTGGCTGGAAAACAGGCTTTTTCCGCATGTCAGAGAGTGTTTTCACAGAAGGGAGCAGCTGGTTCCTCTTGATGATCTGCAGTGCCAGCTGCGTGTTACCTACAAGACAAGTTTCAATTAAAAAACCCAAAATACCATTTTGTGACATAGGAATTACTGTTCAGGGACAGAGCTGATGAGCCAGCCCTGGGCCCAGGCCAGGTACACCAGCAGTCTTTCCTCTCCAGTGAAATGCTGGCATGGGTAGGAAGAGCAGTAGACAACAGGAAATTTGAAAAAAAATAGTTTTGGTTGAGTCCTATTCTTAGCTGAAAACATCAAGCTTTTACCTCAGAGCTGGAAGATGCCAAAGCACCTCCTAATTTCCCAAAGGTCACCTCTTCTCTGTCCCAGCTGCACAGTGACGCGCTAGATCTCACACAAAATGCCCTCACACAGTGCTGAATTGTAACGTAATGCAAATGCCAAGGGGATAAAACGTTTTAAAAGAATATAGATTTTCAGCTGTATGTATGGTCCATCAAATAACCACCGATATACATGGAAAACCTACTCTTTGTTAAAAGTTAAACGTGTAAATTACAGGAGAAAAGACACTTAAGTTCTGAGGGCAGTATTTCTCCCTCATCCTTTTCTTTCCTTGAAGTTTTAGTTTCAGCAGAGATGCACCATTTTCTTGGCATTTATAGAACAAAAAATGTCTTTAGCCTTTTTTAGTTACAGACTTAGAAGAGGGTGAGGGACATAAATCCCACTTTCTTCTACTCTGTACATCTTTGTTGCAGAAATGAAGGTTTCCAAAATTCAAATTTAGAAACATCTTTGTAGGAAAAGCTTTGCAGAAGTCTCAATTTCAAATGCAAATGCTCAAATCGTCTGCCTGCCTGCAATGCAACATCACTGAAGGGGAACAGGCACACAGAACATTTCACAACACTTGGATATGAAGGGGCACAGGTCTCCTGCAACCATGACAGCCTCAAGCAGCAGCTGCACCGGTCTGCTCACACTGCAGAATTCAAGTGCAACCTTTCCAGTTTCCCATTATGTACAGCTTCCCCCTCATACAAATGAGGTGAACCTTCAAAGAAAGCATTGTGGAAGACAGAGTTACCAGTATTACAAGCTTTGCTGCCATACTTGCTACACAGGCCTCGACACAGCTTCTTTGGGAAACTTAGATTCTCCTTGCCTTTTAATGGAGAAAACTTCAAACCCTCTTTATAGTATAAACTTCATCAAGGGTTTTACTGAGCCTATCCAAGACTGCTGACTTCTGCACCAAGATAGAAAACTTCAGATCAGGAAATGAATGTTTAGGAGTGTGTAAGAACAGGATGGCAATAAACTATGGAAGTGAAGGTGCACGTACATGGATCCACAGCAGTGTAAAATGGAGGCAAGGCCTAAAGGGTATAGTTCAAAATACTGGCACAACTCTCTCTACAGAGTAGGAATGATGACTATGGCCCTCTCCTCCCTTTGTGTCCCAAACTTAGGTTGATGGAACATTTCCCAGCTTACCATTCTGCAATTCAAGATACACAGCCAGCAGGATGGCCTCTGGAGGGATCTCTTTGGGGTGGATCAGCGAAGCAGCCTTATTGAAAAACAAGAGGGTGAAGAGAAAAAGTGCTTAAGAGAAAGATCCAGCACAAAGCAAGTGCCCCTTGACAAGACTGCTACCATCATCTTAGGTAACGAAACTAAACAATTCATCAACTAAGACCAGACTTTTTCAAACTCATACACTGCATCAGGTTTAAGCATGCAAGGAGAGACTGCAAGATTATCGACATAGCAAGATTGTTTCACACTAATTAGCAGGACCATCTGCTGTGTGCTTATGTTCATATGGATCTGAATTTCTTGGGCCAGCCTAGCATGATTTCCCGGTGAGGTGACAGGCGAAGAGGGTAATTCCACTGCTCCAAAGTTCAGAATACAAAGTTAAGAAGGATTGTTCATTAGCTTTCCATATACAACATTTTTCAGCTATGAAGTCAATGAATTTATTGTAGATGCAAAGCCCCACTATATTTTACATCCATGGGTGGCCTTGCTTCCCTTTGGGCTTTACACAGGTGTTACAGAGCCCAAGCACAGACACCTGCCCTATCATAAGAAGCCTCAGGAGGAAAAAGAGCCAGACAACTGCCTTAAGTAGCTGAGAGCCTCAAAAGATTTAGATCTGTTCAACAACTACTGTGAAGCAATTTGGAAGCTGCTGTTTCAGTTTGTAGCTCAACAATGCATCCAGGCAGTCTTCCTGACAGACAGGAGCGGCTGCAAAAAGAGAAACATCATGACTGAAAGAGATGGGTCCTAGCCATGAGAAAGACCAACTGACGTGACACAGGCCAAGTGGAGACAGCATTTCAAAAGCAGTACTTGAGAATTCTTGGGACAAGAGGCAGACAAGGAGCATACCTCCAGCAGAATTGCAGTTTGTTCTCACAGCCCTAATATGTTCTGATGGTGAGTTATTAAATGACGAGGGAGAAAACCTCTGAATTGTAACAATTATTGCTAGACCATTAAAAAGGCCACAAAACCCCCCAAACAAACAAGTAAACTTAGAAAATGTGAAAAGGCTTCCCAGCCATCTTCCACTGTTCTGATATGACCTAAGGAAAACAAAATGCTGCCTATAGTGGTACTGAACTTTTTACACAAGTAAGAAATTTGGAATTCATTTTGTTTCTAATAGAGAAAAGACATAAAGACAAATGTCTTTATTTTGTTCATAAAGACAAAAGAAAGCCACCATCTCAGCAGGGTCTGCAAATAAGCCTGGGCTTGTGAAATCACCAGAACTCATTGTGATCTGAATGGCACTTTGAAGGAAGTACATTTGTCCCTAAAGCTGCCTTGAGTTTGGTTTTCATACCTGATGAAGACACTTTCGAGCTTTGTCATATTCACTCCTCAAACAGTAAGCACTTCCAAGGTTAAATAACATCATTGTTCGTGCAGATGTGACCGAACTGGGGTAACACTGTGGTGTCTGCTTGCCAGCTGCAATTAAAAAAAATAATTTATTTTTTTCTTACACTTTTATTCCAACTGGCCAAGAAAGCTCTTGTACTCTGCTGAATTCAGTGGCTGGTACTTACAAGATTCCATTGCCTCATTCTCTCCTTTGTCAGACCCTGCAAAACAAACAAACAAACAAAAACAAACACAAACCCATCATGTTCTGTGACCCTTTTTAAAGGTTATTACAAAAATAACACAAAGAGACAAATTTTCTGCTTTCTTCACAGTCTGACATTAAAGAGGGAGAACAGATCAGTTAGCTCAAGAGTGATGTCATTTAAGACTTCCTGTCTTCAGTGTTGTGCTTTTAGACTTGCAGAGGTGAGTACAGTGAAGTTTTAACTGCAGGCAAGTCATTGGAATCAGAGCTGCTGTAAACTTCACTACCCAGATGGTTCTGAAGTACTTTTCTCTTACAGAATACACACTCCCAACAAGAAGACTAATATACAGATTAACTAAAGTTCTCCTCACTCCTATATCTCACTGAAGTAGACTCCAGTGGCATGACAAATGCTGGTTTAAAGACCAAAAAGCTGGAAGAGATGGTAGAAAACCCAAGCTTAACCATAATAGCACATTTAACAAAAGCAGCTTTCAAAAGTTTCCTTCAAACAAGTCAGAACACTACAATATACAGTCCTATTAATGCTACAGAACTAACAACCTCATGGGAATGACCAACAAGGAAAAGACACACCAAACTCAAAGTAGGACCCAAAGCCAGGAAAATAAAAATGCAACAACAAAACCACAAACAACACGCTCCCCCACCCTGCAATAACCTACATGTCTTAAACCAAAATGTTTTCATCATCATTATATTTGTGTTTACAAAGTTACAGCAGGAAGGCAGTTGAAAGCATAACCAGTTATAATGAAGTGTGGATGCATTAACCTTGATCCTGGTCATTTGAAGAGATCCCAAGGGAAACATCAGTGACATTCTCGGGGTTCAAGTGAGTGATGGCATCAGATATCCTGTCGAGAGAGATGAGAGCTTCTGCTGCATACAAATGCCCAAGAAACCTACAACAGCAAAGGGTCAGGGTACAAATGTCAGCACAGCAATCCCCACAGTTTGTTATGTGAGACAAACAATACAGTTTTTAATGTGAGCACTTGGGAACTATTACTGGGAACACTTGCATGGAAGTTAACTTGCTCATAAGGTAATGTCATAATACTCAGTTCTACCATTTACTGCTTTTAGGCACCGAAGTTATAAAAAAACCCCACACCTGAATAATGACAATTCATCCATGCACAGGAATTGCCATTCTACAGAGAAAGTACCTTGGTGGGGCTTTATTCAGAGAATTAAGAAAAGCCACCGCAGAATGAATATGAATAGATCTACAGTTAAAAGTGTTACATTATTTTACATTCAATAAAAATAAAGCACATATTTTCCTGGGACCAAGATACACACCTCTTTGTCTTTGCAAAAGACCTGTTATTTCCCATTTCCTCCATTACATAACAGTAACACAAAACTATGTGTTACCTTGCAAACTCCTCAAAGATCTTGCTAATACAATGACTGTGCAAAAGGATGAGCTCCTGCAGAAGTGTGAAGAACAGAAGCCAAAGAATTTAATTGGCATGGACCAGATTAGAGCATGGTGCCAGCATATAAAAACAAGCACGAGTTACCTTGCCTTCCACAAGTACATTACCAGTTTTGAAAAATATTACTACTGTAAAAACCTCTGCTAGACTTTGTCCTGTGCATTAAATGCACAGTGTCAGAAGGATAGGACTGAAGTTGCCTTTTTTGAATTTGTAGACCTGTATGAGAACTAGTGGGTAGAAAAAGAATGCTCTTTGAATAGCCTTCAAAAAATACAGTGCCAAATGAGAGATGAACAAGAGAAACTGAAGAATGGAACCTATATAAGCAGCAGTAGCAGGTGAAGTGACAGTCCTGCACACACAAGATCTGTTACCCTGAGTGATTGAGCAAACCTTCCCCTCTGAGGCTGCAGTTTCATAAGAAACCTTTCAGCTGTGTGGGTTGGGGCTGATGTTGGCTACCCACAGCTGCACATCCCTGCTCCTTGTGCTGTGCCAAGCATGTGCAACCCCACAGTGGGTCACAACAGAAACCTGATGGTCCTGCTGCTGCATGGAAACCAGAGCTGGAGAAACACTAACAAAAGCAGCAATTGATTCCAAATTATGTGGAATTCATACACAAAGGAGGGAATTCATGTTACTGTGTGTCAATGGACATTTAATCAGGGCTTCAACAAGAACAGGAGCAGGTCAAGCAATTCTTTGCATCAGACACAGATTTGGCAAGCAACTACAGACATTGGAAGCTTCAACTGAGAACTCTCCAGCAAAAAGCAGGGCTGAGAAAGAAGAAATGATCCCATAAGACTTACTTAAGAGACCCTGAGAGCTTTGGTTGCTGCAGAAGCTTATCTGCATGATTCAATGCCATAAGGTTATCCCCCAAAGCGAGAGCCACGTAAGCGCTACACGCAAGGATCGAGCACCTGGAATGAAACAGAAATTTTAACATGTGTATTTGGAATCACAGAATTCTTCATTTGACACATTGACTCTCTCCCCCTCCCCATTTTTTCTGTCTTTCTTGCTTACTGCTAAAGAAATAAACTTTCAATAATGACTTCCCATCTAACTGTGAAGTAAAAGAGTTCGTTTTCATTATTTATGGGCTCAGTTGTCCAACCAATATAAACCAAGGATCACCATGATGTGCTCAGCAAAATCTTGCAGTTTTCATCATAAATAACAGGCTAAAAAAAGATGGACTTCGCCATGTGTCATTTTTCGCATGGACAGTTTCCCTTTCTCACACTCTTGTTACTGGTCTTGCCTTGGACTCTAATTTATACTCCTCTGCCCTCATCTTCTTTTGTAGAGAAAAGTAGCAGATTTCTAGATTGCTATAAGACACACAGTAGCTATTAATTAAGCTGTAACATATTTCACTCTTCTATTGTACAATGTCTGCACACAGGGAGACAAACACTGGAGAAATTGGCATTTCCAGTTTTGTGTTCAACTGAGGACTGTAACCCAGTGCCAAGAGTCTGATTAATCCATGGCATTTTGTTGCCATCAAACTTGCTTATCTTTCCAAAGCCAGAAAATCTCTGGCAGTTCATTTATTGAAATCTGAACTACTCACATTTTCCATCTTCAAACAATAACCCCACATCAGGACGCCATCATTAGGCCAAGCTTCACACTTTGTAATAACTGCCCCCCTCTCCAAACACCGTTCTTGGGGATATTTTCCACTTGGTAAAACATCATTCAGTGCAGGCTGCCTTGTCCTCAGGGCACAAGCCTCTGCCCAGGACGCCCTGCTGTGAGCAGGACTCTGTTCTTCTCCAGGGAGGACAAGTGGATGCTCTGAGTGGGGTCTCACGTTGGGAGCCGTGGGAGGAGAGCCGTCGGCTCTCCCGCTGGTAGGCGGGCTATTATTGCGCCAACCTTCTGGCAACTGTCAAGCCCACTTTCGGTCCAGCAGTAAGTCATGTAATTCATGGCAGGACCTGGGGTGCCTTTATTCCCCTTTCCCAGGAGGCATGCTCCTTAATTATGCACAAGCAGGGTAAGAAACTTCTGCAGTGTTTCCCCCTACCCCCCACTTCCTCTCCACCGTGCCCAGATGTCACATCAAATCTGAACACATACAAAAGCTTGAGAGAGGGAGAGGAAAGCTTCCCCAGCTCAAGTCCCAAACCTAAAATATTTCTGAAAGGTTGTGACTGGGGAGGGGGATGGAATGGGAAAACAAAATCTCTGCAATAACAGCCTGCTTCTAACTAACCTCTTTTTGTCTCTGCCTCAAGCAAGTACAGCTTTTAAATCAGCAGAGATGCTGTCAGCAGCAAATACCCTTAGACACAAGTCAGGGCCTGCAGAGTTGGTTGGTACTGCCCTTCCCATCAATGTGTCTTACATTTTCCACAACTTTCTTAAAGCCTATTTTTATTTCTGCACGTGTAAATTCAAACACAACACATGCTCCAATCACACAACCAGATGAAACCTACTCTCCTGCTCTAAGCGCTAGTCACAGTTTGGGCCATGTAAGAGCTGGCAAAAGCCTTCAGCAACAGCCATCTAAGGAGGAAAAACATTCAGGTTTCCTCACTTGCAGTTGTGTTCTTGCACTTGGATCCATTGTTGAGTTGGCTGAACCAAACGCTCAGGAGAGCTGACAGCCAACCGGAGCAGAAGAATTGCACCACAAGGGAAAAGACAAACTAGTTTTTCACCCCGGTCAGGATTCTGACAAAACTCCACAGGTTGCCTTTGAGCACGGCAGACTTCCAGCATCACCAAGCCTCCGCATGCCCTAAATAAAACTGCCTTTGCACTAGGAAGAAGAAAAATGTTTTTTTAAACTGCCAGATTATGTCAAACAGCCTCTTGTGTAGGTCTAGGCAACAGGATTTGTCAGCCCACACAGACTGTAAGTTTACAGAACCCATACTCCACATCTGACTGGCCTTATTTCTCAGGGAAATGGTAAGCCAGAGCAAATCTAGTTCTTCAAAACTTAGTATGAAGGCACCAAAAATGACACTTCTAAACCATTAAGAGAACATCACTAATCTGAAATAATTTCAAATAGCTAAGCCAAACAATGGATACAAACTATCTACTTTTTATGTTTCAACACAGGAAAACAATACAAAATATTAAGAAATACAGAATGCAGACTGTGCTTACTCCATGGGGAAAATCAGCACCAGCAAAGGAGAGATGGGGAGGAACTACATAGTGGCTAAGAGTAAGGAAGAAAAGAGTGAAACAGCTACAGGTGATAATCACTGTAAGCTTCTAGTATCATTACAGGGCCTAACAGACCAGTGCAACCTTTAAATGGATAACTGAGGCAAAACTGGGTAAGCGTAGAGAAAACAAAAGATCAAATTATGCCTTTATCTCTGCTTTGAGGGGGAAAATTAAGGTGCTCACACACAGACCTTCAATCTAGGGAGAAAAACTACAAGGTCAACAAGGTCTCTTGCTGTCCATATCAGCTTTTAGATTAAAATCCACAAGGTTTTCCAAATGTAGCACTGTGGTCTACCAGAACTTCTTTTCTTTTGATGTATACAAACAGTGTTAGGTGGTTGTGGTGTGTGGAACACACAGAGCAGGGGAATTGGCTTGTCCAAGTATGAGAAGCAGCAAGAAAAATTGTTTAGAAGAAACTCAGAAGAAAAACCTGGAGTTTCTACTTCCAGTGCATAAATTCTTAGCAACGACTGGTGTCCTCAGACTTCTGCTTGTTGCTTTTAAAACCTTGCAATTGAATTACTGCTTATTATGAGAATAGTCCACTCAACCAACTTGTGCAGAAGTATCATGCAAGATATAGGATATGTAAACATTTTCTAGATTATATTTTTAGCTTTTAAAAAATGTTCAGGGGCAAAGGTAAGTCAAGTATTTTGAACTCTTACAAGGATGTGCAACTGTATAAAATCATCCATAAAAAGCATTCACAGTCCCTTTCCAGTTCTAGAAGCAATAGAAGTTTTTTAACTCAGCGACTTACCAGGAAAACACTGAACAGATACCTATTCCTTAGGATAATCCTTGACAACATCCAGAATTTTTTTTTCTTAATTTTCCCCAACTCAACAAGAATTTCAATTTTCTCGCTTAGCTCCTTAGCTAGCAAGGCTACTTTTGCTATTTACAATATAAATATACAAGACTACTATTTGAGTGTAACCTATTTTGCTATTCACATCTCCAGAAGCTTAGAAACATTTTCAGCAGAATCACTTTCTAGGAATGTGTAGTCCTCTAGATTAAACCAAAGCATGTAGTGAAAACAAACAAACAAACAATGCTTTTCCTTTCCTTATATGAAGTTCTTTACCAGAAGCAGCTCACTTCGTGCTGAACTGCTAAGTTTTTCCTGACATGTTGTCAGATTTCATCAGTAGATAATAACAGCTGATTGTGAAAGGTAAGACTACATATTAAAAAAGAAAATCACTAAGAGACACCGTGTGATATTGACATGTGGCAGCCACATTTCCAACAGCCAAGAGGAGAAAAAACCCACAAAACCCACAAGCAACCCACATCACTGTTTTTAATCCAGCACATTCTATTTCAAGCAGCACACTCTTGTACCACTTCAGAATAAATAATCAATGTCGCCCCACAGATTCCTCCTGAGGTGCTTTTAAATGAGTACAAGAAGGTTTGCTACATGTAGTGAAGCAAAGGAAAGGTTAAGCTGGTCATTATAAAACATAGGTTACCTGGGGTTAGGCTGAAACAGAATGTTTACCTAAGAGTTCAAGTGGGAAATTACTGTATGCTCTGTCCATAATGGAAACTTAAAACAGATTGCTTTTTTCTAAACAGGTGCAAGCTTTAGAGTAAGAGATTTTCAACAGGGTGGAAGCCACCTGAAATAATTAACGTTGCCAGTAAATGGTAATCTTGTTGGGGAAAAGTAAAGAGGCACCAGGTAACAGGAGACTTATTTATACACATGTGAGTTGTTCTATCTGGAGAATACTCAGACTCCTGAACAAGCAGTTTAAGGATCTTTGAGAACACATAAGAAATCTACGGTGAAATTTTACCTGTTTTTCCACTGTGAGAAAGTCAAATGCCTGGACAGAGGCATTTTTGCTTTCCATTTTATGTAAACTATGGATTTATACCTGCTGAATAGAACACCATTCTCATAGGTAAAAGCAGCTATGCTGCTTTCCACTTTCATTTGTTTTCCCATCCAACAAGCATATAATGTGGGGACTGAATTCCAAACTAGCCTTATTGTGGCTTGCAAAGAAAAAGGTACATACAGTAATTTCCATTCCCTTCCACCAATGTCAACAGCCATTCTCAGGTTTTTAGATTTGTCCTTACGGAACTTGATATTTTCAGCTTTCCCCAATACATAATGCCAAACTTACAATACTGGGATCAAACAGACTGATCTACTTAAGCTGAAATTCTGGATGGTTTCTATTTGTTTAGATTCAAAGCCCAGAAGAAAGGAAGCACACACATTTGAAAAAAAGATTATCAACTACAATTCAATATCTCAAGTGCCTACAAAAAAAACAAACTAGGAATCACAATTAAGGAAGATGCTTGTTTAATGATGGATATTTTATCTTATTTACTTGCCTTAAATTCTCCAGTTCCTGTTTCTTCAAAGGCGAAGAAGGAGGAGCTGCAATGAATTTATCCCCTTCATGACTTTTATTGCTAGAATGAAAACAGTGTATTATTATAATAAGCAATTTAAATTTCTCAGTGTATTTATTCACTCCATTTAAAAGAATTTAAAAATTCTGTAGCCTTAAAGAGAGGGAATTGAAGTTATGCAGAGATTGAGGCACATGTTCTTATCCTAACCATTCTATTTGAGAAGGAAGAAGTGGGACACTTGCTGGAAAGGATCTGACAGACCAAACAACCCACACCATTCTTCACAGCCTTGAGCTATTTTTGAAGTTCAATGTAGGATAAGCATTTTTAACTGGAGGGACACAGAATTTGCTGCATTTGTAGCTTCCCTTCTTTTAGCCTGTCAGAAAAGCAGTAAACTAGTTTTCTCTCCACGCATCTTAAAAACTAGTTACATAAATATTCTAGAAAGATAACCCACAAAGTGCTACAGCTTCCTTTAGACCTCTAGCTACCCTTTATTACAAAATGTCTTTTTTTTTTTCTTTTTTTTCTCCTTTTTCCAAATAAAATTCCACTTTCTTAAAATTACATTTTGTTTTTTGGGGGGCAGCATTTGGGGAGTATTCATTCTATTTAAGAAGTATGAAACTTCACCCTCCAATAAGCTGAAAGAACCTCCTTCTGGAATGAGAATTGAAGAGACAGCTAATGGCCGTGTCTCGGCAGAGAGAGACACCAAGGTCTAGAAAAAGATTTAAAAGAAAATTCAGAATTGAAACTGAATCTGTCCGCTTAACAAGAACTTAATTTATGAGTTTCATGTCTGTCTATTACAAATAGGTAAGATAACTCCAACATTCAAAACATACAACAGAAAACTCCAAGGAAATCCATACTCAATACTGCTGTAGAGTATATACTTCATGCCTTTACCAAAAATTAGTTTTAAAAAATACCCTTAGCCACTAGAAGTATTTGCTGTTTTCTTGTGAATAAGAGAAGAATCTGCCTTAAGAGTCAGCTTGCTCAATTAGTGGGATTTGCTTTAAAACCATCCTGTTCAATTAGTGTGATTTTCTTCAAATGCCTTGTATGTTTTACTGCTCTCTCACAGAGGTTCCCTTGTCAGAAGGAACAAATCCTTAGAGAACCTTTCAGAATGTGACATAGAAATTCAAGAACAGCCTCCTTTGTTGGATATTTTGAAATTGGCAATGACTACTGGGAGATATGAGGGAGCCCTTTCTTTAGCTTTTTTCAGCTGAAGAAGCATCTGGTTTTGAAAGCAGAAGGTAGCAAAGGATCTTCCCATAAAGGGCATGTTTTCCTTTCCTCACTCCTACAAAAATAAACAAAAAACACCGCAACAGAAAACAAAAAAGGAGGTCTTGTCTGAGTAAGGACCACTGTTTTGTTTTCATCACTGCCCCTTAGTGAACCCCAAAAGCTTAAAATTGAAGTCCCATTTAAACCAGAGAAGCCTCATCTCAATGGGCTGCATATATACGTGCCGGAGAACCTACAACCTTAGAAAAAAGAAAAAAAGACCTACAACAAACCAAACAAAAATAAAAACCCACAATCACCCCCTTCCCCACTCTAACTTTTATAAATCATTTAGTCACTTGACAAGATAGATTGTAATTGAAAAATAGGATTACAGAGAACAGCTTTCAAATATTGCTGTAAGAGTAACAGCCACTGACCCCCAGCCACAGTCTATCTGCAGACAACTTCAGAATATATGAGGATGCACCTTGTGCCTACACAACACAGTATGTGTGCAGTAAATCCTGCCTTGTGACAAATGGATCTTATCTTCTTAACATTTATCTGTACTCAGGTCTGACAAAACCAGTGTGTTTTTTCATTACTCTCTAAGTAGTTCAAGTTCTACCACAGACACATTTTGCAGATGAGTTATTGTAACATTTCCCCTCAAAATGGTCTTTAATGGATGTGCAGACTATGATCAAAAGTTACTTTTTGAAAGGAAGTCCAGAATGTATGAGGTGATGCAATAAATTAAACTACCTTCCTTTAACATACCCTGTATACAAATTACTTTTTCTGAAACTTTTATTGACAAAAAGATTTTTCTTAAACTCTTTTCTGCAAAATATAATTTATTAAGCAATAGCTCCATACTGCTTTCCCACTTACCTTCTAAATCTAGTTTCCCATTTTAATGCAAACACTACAAAGCATACTAGGGCTGATGAATGTCAAATCTGATCATGGGGAAATGTTTACAACTGAGGTTCCAGACATTCATATATGTATTGAATCAAGTACACAGCGCACGTGCGCACACACACAAAATCACTGTAACATGTGAAACTTCACTTACAATTAGAGAAATACCAATATGCACAGCAGGAGGGTGTGGGAAAACATAACATTTGCAGCACAGAAAAGAAAAGATGGCCAAGGGAAAAAATAATTTCACTGTCTAATTTAATAAAAGTTGTTAGGGACAGGAGGAATCAACTCAGTATTTTATTCTTAAATTAAAACAACAAGCAGGTAAATTTCCTTGAACAGGTCAGCACTGTTAAGAGAATTTACAAATATGTTCTATTTTTCTGCTGGCCAAACAAGTAAGTAAGTAAGTAAGTAGCAGACACAGACTGTGGGTCCAGAGTTACTCTGGACAAGAAGAAAGGTTTATATTCCATTCCATTTACCTGCATGCTTCACTGCTTTCAGTGTTTTCTGTATTTCCCCCCAGCTGATTACTAGTTTTAGATCCATTTTCCTGCTTGGGCTCCTGTTGATCTTCTGGCAGTAGCAGCAAGGCATTTCTTAGACAAATCGCTGCAAACTCCATGCTGGCTACAGGTATTGCTGAGGACTGCCCATCACTTAAAGAGACACAGAAGTTGACCAATAAGTAGCGATCCTACTAAATTAAAAATGAAAGCAGAGCTCCAGAAATATCTGAATGTAGAGAAAACTTCACCCTAAAAGTTTTAAATAATGTTTTAATATACCAAATTTAATTTATGAGCACGTAGTATCTTGTTATTGTTAAATACTGAAAATACATCAGGATGCCCAAATAGATTCAACCACAATTTTTTGATTTCACTTACTGAAGTTTTATGGCAGAGCAACTAGATTCTTCCTGCATTTTTCTGAAGTGGATTACTGAAAATATATATATTTTATATAAGTGAGAAAAAGAGGACATATTTAGCTATCTGAAAAAAAAATTTCAGATAAATAAATTCTAAGTTTTAATGCTTATCTTACAATAAACACACAGTTAAGCCCTCTGCTGGTTATCACAGAGGAGGCACAAAATGATGTTCAAGACTCACAAAGCATTTTAGCATACCTCTCTCTTCACTACATGAATGAACAGTTCTTCCACAACAGTTTCAAAATCTCTGATAAACAGATATATCTCCTTAACAAAGCTATAAAAACAAAATGAATAACCCACGGAAAACATACTCACTTATAAACAACATTCTGTATGGACTGGGATGCAAGGACTATCTTACGATGGTAGCCTTGACCTACTATTGATTGCACAATTCCCTTTTTGCTGGGAAGACCTTTAGTCTCTTGTTCTGATGTCTAAAAGGAAAAAGGAAAAAAAAAAGAGCTTAAGTATCAAGGCTATTGAATGAGAGCTTGACAAAATAAGTGAAGGCTGAAAGAAGACCTTGAACCCTGCTAAAATATTCGAATAATGGATACAGTTTTAAATCTAAAGTACAATGAAGGATCAGGCACCTTCTATTGTCTTTGTGTTGCAGAGGGGTTTTACTGCACACAGTGTAAGCACAGATTAGTTCTGACAGCTTGTCTGATAGCCTACTGACCTAGTTTCTCCTCTGTTTTGAAAGCAAAAGAACAATGAACCAAGTCATATTAAAAGAACTGACAGGATATCTAAAAGGAAATAATTTGATCTGCCAAAAAACATTCAGACTTGGCACTGTAACGTTTGCCATCTTCTCTCCCTGCTTACACAGCACTCAAAATGCTCTTTGGAAAAGCTGCTTCCAAACTGTTCCATGGGGAGCAAAAAGCTGAACAACAACATATGTAAAGATACATTAAATTAACTTGTTTAATGGATTGTTGAGTATGCAGACACATTCTGGAGGTCAAATGAACCTAAAGTACCCTAATAGTCAGTCCCAAGAATTATCTCTACACCATGTTTACTGGGGTTTGTTTGGCTGTTTTATCATCTTAACTTCATTGGTAAGTTTAGTGAGTGATGAAGAATTGTAATTTTAAGAAAAAACTTATCCTAAATCTGGACTTTCAATAGCTATCACTTTCCAAAAAAAATTATCAGAATCTATTGCAAAAATATTGACATAGTAGCATTTACTGCCAAATAAAAAGTACAGACACTGAGTTTGGATATGAAGCACATATTTAAAAAAAGGTGTTTGAAATGCAGGTGTTTAAAAGGGAATATTCTTCCATTTATATTTTATAAACTAAAATACTAAGGCAGGTGAAAGCTAGCTTCAGTGAACTCCATGCTTTTCTGCATGGAGTTCAGAGCATAAATATGAATCCATGCTTAGATACAAAGGAATATTACTGCAAATTGAGTTACAAGGTCAAATTAAACATATCATTGACTTTAGGGCCTCACTTGTCATGTTGCAAATCTAACAATTCAAAGACACTTTCTCTTTGCCTTTAATATTAATAGCATCCAAAGTTAATTTTTTTCCTTCTAAGATTACAAATTTAGGAAACAAGCTGGTTTTTTTGACATGAATTCAAGCCCTCTGGTACACCACACATCATCATAACTGTACAGGAAGAAAGGCTCAGGAACCTGGCATAATCTACTACTTTGGCTAGTCTGCAGTAAATGGGGAAGTGCCTCATAAGGATCTGTATTTCCCTTTTCCAGACTGCTAAACACTGTCCTTGTAAATGGAATCCTAGCTCTGGATTATTGCCACAAAACTTAAACTAATCCAGTCTCATACTCAGCTTTTTACTAGAGATGATCAGATGTGTCTTCTTTATCTATGTGTGACTTGTGCCCAGTAGGATTGATACAGAAAATTGCAAAATTAGTATAAAGAAAGCTGTTCTTCCTGCATTTGCCATGCTTTATAAAACTCAGGCAATCTGACAGCAAGTAGCACATACAGAATCGCAGTCAGTCCAGTTTTGACCCAACACTCTTGACTCTTCAGTGCTCTGCCTCTGAAATCAGTATGGCAGAGGTTTGCTTGCATAAAGTTGTATCATTCTTAAGTTCTCTGAAACGGAGATACCAAAATATTGAGTACTATTCAAATTCCCAAGGGAAAAGTTATTAATTTTGTATTTGGATAGTGTGCAGTAAATAAATGCACAGAGGCCACCCAGAGAGAAAAACAGAGAATTCAGGGGTGGGGTGGGGGGGAAATAGAGTGAATACAGCTATTTGTTCAATTCATCCCACACAGCCTGTGTGAGGAGTGAAATGGGCATACTGTGAGAATAACTGCAGAGGACCATGCAGTTACAGATTACACCATCACTCCCCCACACTTAAGGGGTGAATTACAGTTTTACAGGGACTCAAGTACAGTGTATCTTAATTCACAGACATACTATTTAGGTGCAGCTTTTTCTTCAAAGAGGAAATGATTCTGGCCTCAGCCCTCTGAATTTTATCATATGGATTTATCCTAAACATACACGGATCAACAGACTGAAAACAAGATGTCCCAGAGGACATGCAATATGCCTGCCATCAGCAGGTTTCCACCAACTTTTTCAGGAGAAGAAGGTGAAGACTTAGCAATTAGAGATTCAGTTTCCCAACAGGTGTGATCCCAACAGCTTCAGGATGGAGAAGGCTGATCTCTGCTTCCTCAGCCTCTGTCACATTCAGGCTACCCACACTACAAGGTTTCACCCTGCTTAATCTCTAGTGGACAACAAGTGAGGAAACGATGAAACTTCAGGTGTGCTTTGGTTGCATGAAGAGAAAA
>WAAE01022798.1:0-15080 GCA_013400495.1 Nicator chloris
ATATTTAAACTATAGGATTTTATCAGTCAGGGACATAAAGCAAAGATAAGTAGTGGTTATTCATGAGTGGACTGAAGTCCACTCATGAATAATTATTTCAACTCAAAGTAAGAGCTTGTTTCCCATGTGCTTTATTGTCGAGGATGCTAAAGTTGCTGACAGTGTTCCAAAGTTTATACATGATCTTTTGTCTCTTCTGGGCTTGGGCCCTGGAATAGCTTGAAGATAAGAACCTGGAGAGGTTGAAGTTGGTGGTTAGTCTGTGTAGGGACTTAAAGGCCAGTCTGAAGAGTTCACAGTAGATAATGTGTTGACATGACTTTCTGCACTACTCTAAGTGGAAGTTTCCTACATGTTGAAAGAGTTATACCTATAAACAGCAGCCTGTTATACTGCTGGAATAAATAATGTGGCTTTAGTGGCTGGAATTCCCTGGAATTCAAAGGATGATACCTATCTGCTAGACCTGTATAGTTGATTGTGGATCAGATTTGTGAGTGAGCCTGGAGACTTAGGTAGGCATTTGACAGATTGACAGGATTTAAGAACCTAAGGAAAGCAAGCATCAAAACTCTGAAGTTAGTCATCTCTAAACATTCATGTAAATCAGTCTTGTGTTAGTGTGACTGACATCTATCAGAGAGAGGGATCCTGCTTTACCAGGCAGTTAGTTCTGTGAACATGAAGACTTGGAGACACAGTTACTGCAGTGATAGATGCCAGTAACTAACTGTGATTGGTAAGTGCAAGATACTAAGTCTGCCTGCCAGTTTGTGTTATTGTAAAATCTACCTGGTGGGTGGATATAATAATTAATTTGTTTTATAAAGCAACTTTAAAATGACCTTCTCTGTCATATAGTTGCATAATAAAAACTGGTGCTACAAACACAAAACAGTTGCAAAGTGGTCAATTATGTCATGTAGGCTTTTTTCATATGATCCTTTGGAGGATCTTTGGAAAAGCCTAGGAACAATGAAAAATGCCATCAAGTCCCAGCCCTGACAGAGGGGTAGCAAATACCGCAAGCTCCAAGACTGTTGCTGAATGCCCTTAGCCACCAACCTGGATCATGGAGGATAGTCCCTGCTGCCATGAGGGTATGGCCCATAGCTGTGGGATCATATGCAATGAGCCACAGCTGTGGCTGCAGAGGAAGGCTCAAAGTCAAAAATACTGACCTTAAAGATGTGGCAGGCAGTGCCAGTTCCAGGGTGCAGTGTAGTAGCCTTTCTACACATAAGACATCTGTGGGCTTCTTCCATATAAGTAAAAATCTGTGTGTCTTTGTATAGACTTATATTTTGATCAATATTAGTTGTATAATTATCTAGTATAGAAACATGCTTATATTAAATAAATACATGCAATTGTACCGACAGATGTTTGACTTTATATAGGAGGAAATGTAGTCTGTATTATATACTTTTTAAATCTATAAATAGACATACACAATACTAAAACTGTACTACAGCAGATGTCTGATTTCATCTAGTAGCCTGTATTACTTTAATTAGAGTTATTTTGATAAAGAAGGACAAGAAGATTGAGACCAAATTTTAAATCCCATTTAGAAATCAACAGACAGGACTTAATCTGAATTTATTGACATGATGAAAAACAACTCTTTTTAAGTTAGCTCCTTAAGGCAGATGACTTAAGAGTGTACCTGATTAACTATCTGTCTGGCAGGAGAAGGGACTGAAGCCCTTAATTTAGAAATTAAACTCATCCCTGATCTAAAGCTGAAATTGAGATTCTGCTGAAATCTCTATTTTGAGTCTTCGTTGGTGGAAAAGACCCACCAATTAGTGTGCTGCATATGATTTCTATTCAACCCTATTTTCTAGTCACTCTTCTCACATAGGCAGTCATGTATGCTAAGTGCTGCTGGTGATGCAATTGCAGTTTAAATGCTGTGAAATACTTGACTAGCATACAATAAGAAAAATCATATTGTCTTACAATTTCTTGAATGACTTGTATGTAAGAAAGTTCCATTATTTCCTGCTTTCATAGATGTTTTCACAGTATTTCTGCTTCTGTTTTCTGCAACTCTGAGGCGTAAAAAGAATTGTTCTATTCTTGACTTACCAGAGGTCATCAGCCACTTGTTCTCACTAGAAAATGTAGTCTGTGTAGGTGGACCAAAAACTGAGGGATTACTGTTCAGAAATACAGTTCATGTTCACTTAATTCATTAGCTGTTCTTCAGAAATAATGAAAGTTTCCTATTCATTCCATGCACATCTCTGGGAATGCCTAAGAGTTGCATTCATATATATTAATGTGTTATTACAGTAAGAAGACTTCAGTCATTTCTTTCTTTATACAGAGGTTCCCTTTCAGTGTGGACATGCACATGATGGAAGGATTAAACAGTCATGAGTCAGGTTGTTAATTATTTATGACAAGACTGCTCTGAACAAACTCTTACTAAAGCTATTTCCTATGCTTCTGACTTCAGTTTGCTTTGGGATGCTGTCTCATTAAATCTTGTGATGTCTTACCGTATATCTTCCAAATTCAATACCACCAGATATAGACCACAGTCAGCAAAAATACATAAATGAGTCTGACCTTGACTGCAGTAGAATTGGGAGTCTGAACTGATGACCAACTTCTCTCCTGCTTTTCTGTGCCTTTAAGTCTGATTTGGTGTATCTGCTGTCAGTATTGATGTTTGGACTGAGTTTGGCAAGCAACACAATCTCCAGTGAGCTATGTATTTGGTGTGCTAAGGTCTGTTGAACTGTAGTTCTGTACCTTCACTGGCTATATTTTTTGGGCTAGTAAATAGCCAAACCATGGGGCAAAATTTTCTACTGGCTGTTTGTGTAACTAGTCCTGTCATTCAACACAATGACACACCAAGATGTTTTTCAATATCTTGTTCCTCTAGAAATCCTTCTTGTTACCTTTTCTTTCTTGCAATTACTTACGCTTCTCCCTGAAGAATTGCACATCACTTGAAAGCATGAGAATACAGTCTGAAGCCATAAGAGGCCACAGTTGTGGAACAGTAGGAGTTTTAATCTGGTTTTAACAGAAGTTGTTTGTTGTTTTGCTTTTCTCTTACAGGTTTGTTTGGTTTTATGCTTTTTTTTTTTAAAGCTTTAAGTGTTGTGATGTAAACATAGAAGCTTATTATTTAGTTGCAGCAGTGTGCTGGATAATCATGAAACAAGACCTAGTCCATGCTTTGAAAAGCTTCATTCTCTGTTCCTTTACAGGGGTACCAAGGAGAGATGATCCAGTGGGGTGTGGAGGCTTTTTGTACAAGCTTTTTTAGGCTAGGTGGCAATTTTCTTGGTCCTTGCTCTGATGACATGAGTGACATTGTGTCCTCCCCTTGCCCCATAAAGAGTGTAAAATTTCTTTATCAAAAGAAGGTGTTTGGCAAGGGGAGGGGAGAGATCAGAAGTGTCTCTGCTATCATTTGAGGCTGAATTCAGATTTTGCTCAGTTATCACCATGGCTGAATTCAGCATGGATTGCGTGCCAGCTGTATGGGGCAGCTAATTTCTGCTGGTCTCTTGAAAGCCAACTTGAAAGGCATTTTACTTTGATTCATTCTTGCTTTGCAGAAGATAAAAGCCTTGGGGCTGAAAGCTTAATATTTTTCCTTTGTTGTCATTTATTGACCCACACTGAATACATGTATATCTAAATTTTTTTTTTTCTGAATTAAACCATATTTTTAGTGAACTTTAGTCTGAATTGTCAGATTCTACATCTTAGTCATAAAATTTGTGACGATTTTGGTCTGCCTGATGTATGCAAGTGCATTCTTAACATAAATCAGTTCTTTGTTGTTCGTTCCCTAGTTTCATCTACTTGCAACCATAAGTATCAGAGATGCAATAAACTAGACAGGCAAGCATGTAATAATAGCAGACAGTTCAGATGTGTTTGGTCACTACTTCTCAAATACCTCATGAATCTGTCTGTAAATGTCAGATAAACCAGAGTTTGGAAGAAGAAATTGGTTTTGCTAGTAATTTGTGTGAAATGAAAAAGTAGTGGTGAAGTAAAGAAGCAATCTAGTAGCCTTAGAAATGATGGAGTTTCATTCATATCACCATGTCAGACTTTCGTGTTGAGGTCTCCGAAAAAACTGCACAGCACAAGTTGTTTTGTGAGGTGGAGCCATTATTCATGTGCTGTTCTGTGGGGCTGTTCCATCTGTTTCCTTTGAAACAGTGTGGAGTTTGTGTGTGGGCTTTCAGAGGAAGTGCTCTAGAGCAGCCCTGGAAATGGAGTTGTTTAACCTTTTTTCTCTCCCCTCTTGTCTCTGTTGACTGCACTAGAAAAAAATCTTTTGGTGGTACTTGTGTAAATCATAAAAAGCATCTTCTAATGAATTGGACTGAATGGGAGGGCTGACAAAATCTTCATTTTGTTTCAGAAATGTTAGGAACCTTAGTGGAGTCATGCCCACAATTATCAAAGACTTGGACTTCAAAGAAATGTTTGTGAAGTCTGCATGTGATTTCTTGGAAAGAAAAAGCACGTTTTTCTTGAATATTTACCTCAATGTAATCTAGTAAGCATTAGTTTATTGCAGTTCTGGAGGTCTTGCAAAGTTCACAGATATGACTTAAAAATTAGCAGCTCCTGCAAGGGCTAGTGGAGAGGAAAAAGGGAAAAAAAACCCAAAGAAAACAAAAACCTGAAAAAACTGTAACCATAATTTGAGTAATGTAATGGCTGGTGTGATGATGGTAAGGAACTGCCTAATTTTGGGAAGGAGGAAGGCATGATAATGTGAACTTCTCAGAACCTTGAGATGTGAATTTTCTACGCTTGGAAGGTTAATGTCACAGTGATAAAACATTACTAGTAAATATGTTGTTAAGATTTGATGTATTCCATAAGTTACCCTAGTTGTTTTGGGGAGCGTGTGGGTTTTTGTTTTGTTTTTCTTCATGTAAAATTCATAACTTAGCTTTCCTCTTTGTGGGAATACATTTCTTATGTGCAAGGTTTTCTTTCTGCTTAGTCAGTTGACAGCACACCATCTGGGCCCTGAAGCCTGAGATAAAGATGCTCTGCATGATCGTATCCTATCACTGTCTTGAGGGTGATATATAGGTTGTTATAGCCTCTTCTTATAGCTCACTTTGTGCTCTTATTTGCCCCAGTTGGTTGTTGCTACAACCAAGTTGTGCTCTCAGCATTTCAAAAGGGTTGGAAGAAAATGCAGGCTAAAACTTGCAGTGTACTCAAAATATTTATTGTTCTTGCTAAAATTAACAGCAAACTGATAGATCTGTCATGCTCCTGGGAACAGAAATATCTGGCTCTGTGAGTTGAAATATCATGCTGGAAAAGGGTATAATAAATGCCTGGCTTATGAAAGACCTTTTGAATCTTGGCTGAGTAGCTGAGGTTAAGGAATATCATGAGTAAATTTTAATGTTGGTGACAGAAAAGCTTGTAGCTAGTGATGAAAATCTAACTTGAAACGAGATTTTTGCATTTGTAATATGTAACAAAAATCTGTGACCTAAGGGTATTCCTGCTTACCTTCATATGTTTAGTCTATTATGTGTGGGGTTATTTTTCCTTCTGCTTTCTGTATGCAAGGCCTGTCAGGCAGGGGATATAAAAGGGAATGCAAGTGCTGACACTGTCAAATTAACTATTGTTGATTAGTTAGGTCGCTGGAAAAAAACAAACCCAACAAGCAATAGCTGATAATGTGATTTCCAATGGCAGAAATGTACTGAGTATCAATATAAGGAAATAATGGAGTATCTTTACTTTTTGTGATGTTCTTCAGACTGCTCTGCAATGACTACAGCAAGATACAGGCCTACCTGGGACTTGGTACTTGACCCATTAGTGTCCTGTAAGCTCTGCCTTGGTGAATACCCTGTGGAGCAGATGACAACAATAGCACAATGCCAATGCATCTTCTGTACCCTGGTGAGTTTGTTTTCTTTATTATACATAAAAATACAAGGCATAGGTTTAACTGCAGAAATAGTGTGTCTCTGCTGGGTGGGACTTACCCTGAAGTATTGATCTAGCGATGGAAATAAATACTGTTGCTGTGTACTTGACACAAAACCTAGAAAGTAAACCTTTGTTTTCCTGTAATAAAAAAGAAGAGAAATTATTCAGCACTTCAATATAGTGTGTAGTTATCACTTTACCAAGGTTATTCACACTTTCCATTTTATCTATCAGTGGCTTGGATCTGGGGGTTGTTTTGATGCCCCCATCTTCTAATGAGTTGGAACTGAATGGAAGGGCTGACAAAATCTTCACTTTCTTTAAGAAATGTTAGAGACCTTGATGAAGTCATGTCCACAATTAATTGAATATCAAAGACTGTTGGGGGTGATTTTATGATTGGTTGGATTTTTGTTGGATGCTGAGGTGTTTGTGGTTTGGTTCTTTTCCTGTTGGGTTTTTGATTTTTTTAATTTGTTGTTAACTTTAGAAGAGTAGAGTCTTTTAGAATAGAGTCTTTCTGTTGAAAGGGATCACTTCAACCATGATCTGTGGTCCAACTGCCTGGCCTCTTCATGACTCATCAAAAGTTAAGGCATTGTCCAAATACCTCATAAACACTGCTCTAGGAAGCTGGTTCCAATGTTGGATCACCCTCTCTGTAAAGAAATGCTTCCTTATGTCCAGTGAATCTTCCCTGGTGCAGCTTTGAACCATTCCCATGTGTCTTGTCAATGGATACTTGGGAGAAGAGCTCAGCACCTCCCTTTCTACTTTCCTTTCTCAAGAAGCTTTAGAGAACAATGATATCGCCCCTCAGTCTCATTCTCTCGAAACTAGACAAACCTAAGGTTCTCAGCCACTCCTCACAGGAAACTCCTTCCAGACCTTTCACCAGCTTTGTTGTCCTCTGGAGATGCATCCAAGGACCTTCACATCCTTCCTAAGTGGTGGGGCCCAGATCTCCACCCAGTGCTGAAGGTGAGGTTGCACCAACTCTGAACACAGTGGGACAATCACCTCGCTTGACCAGATGGCAATGCTGGCTTTGGTGATCCCAGGATGGGCTTTGCCCTCCTGGCAGCTGGGCACTGCTGACTCACATGGGCCCTGCTGTCACCCAGCACCCCAGATCCCTTGCTGCAGGGCTGCTCTCCAGCCACTCCTCTCCTAATTCATACTTATGCCTGGCATTACTCCATACCAGGTGCAGAATCTGGCAATTCAACTTGTTAAATTTCATGCCATTAATGATTTCTCTGCTCCAATTTATCTTCAATTTATCTAGATACCTCTGCAAGGCATCTTGCCCCTTAACAGAATCAGCAGCAATTCCCAGCTTTGTATCATCGTCAAATGTACTAATGGTACATTTGATTCTTGGGTCCAAACAGTTGATAAACATATTGAACACAACTGACATTAGAGCTGAGCTCTGAGGAACAGTGCTGGTGACTGGTTGCCAAGCAAATGTAGTCCCATTCACTACAACCCTTGGAGCTCAATCTTTCACTCAGAGCTCATCTCACAGCTCGACAGCTTGTGCAGAAGGGTGCTGAGCGGGACAGTATCAAAAGCCTTACTAAAATCTAGAGCAACTACATCCACTGCCTAATCCTTAATTCCAGGCAGGTGACCTTGTCATAGAAGGTTATCAAATTAGTTGAACAGTCTTTCTCTTGTTGATCCCGTGTTGATGATGTCTGATGATTGCATTTTTCTTTAAATGCCTTTCAACAGTACCCAGCATAGCCATGCACACACTTGTAACTAGAAAAGTATTTAATGTATTACAGATTCTAACTTCACTGTATCATAATGACAGTCACATAATAGGTTTCCATTACCATATTGTACAAATGCTTACCTGGAATAACAAGAATCTTGTCAATTAAATACAAAACACTGGGGAATATGTGTAGTATTTGACAAAGAACATCATCACAGTTAATGGATATTGCTAGTTTAGGAACAGAGGAAACTACTAGTCAGTTTTCACCCCTAATACTGAATTTAAATTAAAATTTTAGTTCATTAAATTTTGCAATGGGTGCAATTACACCTAAATGCTTGTAATGATGGTTCAGCAGAGGAAAAATTGGAATATTATCAGTAGGACTGTAACTTGTGGGATACATGATACTCAGACTTTAATTTCCCAAGACTGTATGATATGGTATTATAGACTCAGACATGGGATTGGGTGACTTTTTTTTGAATTCGAAAGTCTGTTCCAGCAAAGGTTTTTTTGTGTGTCTTTTTAATAGTTAAGATTAAGGATTTTAGTTAGTTAATCTTATTTTTCTTCATGGAAATACTACCATTTTTTTTAAGAGTAGATTTCGTTTTTCCTGGTTGTTATTGAAGATATAGGAGGCAGCCAATGTGAAAGAAATGTTTGCTCAAGCATGCAGAAGCATATAAAATAATAGGCTTCATGAAAAAGAGTAATCGGTTTTATGAAAACTGTTCTCTTCTTACAGCTGAGTGTTGTGTTTCTCCCTGGTGCTTGAATGCAGAGAATATTTAAATGTCAGTTTTCAGTAACATTTCCATGACAGCAGAAAGCCTGGGTTACCTAATGCATTTTTTCATCTTCACCTTGTTCCTTCTGATGTTTACTGCCATCCCTGATCTTCTATTTTTTGGTTAGAATGTGGTTGCTGACTCTTACTGCTGTTTTGAAAGATATAACCAGTTCCAGACACCAGATATGTAACCTTTACCGATAACCTGTTCTTAGCAGCTGATATAGTAATCTGACTGGTGACGTGGAATTTGTGTTTTGAACTCTGTTCAGGTGGAATCATCAGCCAGTTTTTACTACTTGAATTTGATTGTCTTGAATAGTTCATTCAGCTTTCTCCTGTTTAAAGAAATTTTTGTAGTTTGTGTGCCTCTTGTTTGCCACTTATAAGCTTTATACGGTGACATTTGAGTGCCCTGAAAAAATTATTTATCCTAAAGCTTTCCCATGAATTAACAGGTAGTACTACCCTTGCTTTCCTTGATATGATATGGCAAGGGAAGTATTAGGAATCAATCCCAATAAATGCAAGAGGCAATAGCTATAAACCTGTTACAGCCCAGGCCTTCATCTGAAACCCAAGGCCTTTATCTCTACCTTTGGGCCAG
Source organism: Nicator chloris (assembly GCA_013400495.1). Classification (NCBI taxonomy): domain Eukaryota; kingdom Metazoa; phylum Chordata; class Aves; order Passeriformes; family Pycnonotidae; genus Nicator; species Nicator chloris. Next base: position 9,097 of record WAAE01022798.1, read on the forward strand.
CCTGGGGGTTGATAAATTGCTAAAGAAAATACTCTCATGAGTCTGGCAAGATTGTTTGGCCTATTGACAGTCATTAGGGAAAGGTGTGACAGATGTACACAGAATCTTCCACTGGTGTTCCTTCAGCAATGATTTCCAGAAACACCAGGGGCACTGCATATGAACTGGGCTTTGTAGATGGCCAAACAATCAAAAAGAGAAGCCTTTTGACTCAAGATTTTCCATGGAGTCTATGTACAGTAGATCCAGTTCATCTCTTTGCTCTTATTTGACCAATATGTAGTTTTGTTCAGGCTTCTTTTTGTAAATGAACAGAGGTAACTGATGGTCTTTCCAGGAATATGAGCAAAAAAAGAAAAAGGGATGTCTATATAAGTGTGAGGACTACTTTTGAAACAGCTTTTACCACTAGCTCTAGCCCTTCTGTCTAAATCACAGCAAGCTGAAACAACATGAGTATGTATGACAAAGATCTTTCAAGTGCAGTACTACTGGTATGTTGGCAGCATTTGGATCAGTGTACAGGTCTCTCAATCCTATATTTCTGTCTGCAAGTCTTGACTCTTTATAATGACAGAAGTGCTGTCGTAAAGATACCATGAAGGATTGTCTCTTCCTGACACTTGTACAGTAGCACAGCATTTCTATTCAGAAAGATAGAATAGGGACACTGTTTCCATTTGCTTTCTGGCAGAGCTGTGCATGGATTAAATAGAGCTGACTGCTGCTCCTCTGCTGATAAGGCACAGGCACTACAATTTCCCATAGTATTATTTTGCCAGCTAGTACAATACTCCATTATTGTTTTTGTCATTGTGATCATTAATGCCCAGCCAATGCTGTGAGCTCTCAAGTTTTGTACATCTCATCCATTAAGAATGTTATAAGAATGCATTTTCTCTGGTACCTCAAGCAAATCCGTTGTTGGATTGCTTGAGGTACCAGAGGAACAAAAGTCTTAAAGAATAGAGAGGAAAAACAAGATACCTGCTGTTAACTTTTTGTTCGTTTTTCTGAGCATTATCAAGGGGCAAACCAGCATCTCTTCTTAGAATCATGTTAACAATTGGACCAATCTTAAGTGTGCTTGTGTAATTTTGGACCAAAACACCTAAGTATCTTTTTATTAAAATTTTTCCCCACTTAAATAGCACACAGTACAAAGCTAATAATCTTAAATTTTAAGATAGTTACTTAGCAGTTGCTTGCCTCAGAAGAAGTAATTGATTTTGCATGTTTTGGTCAGAAAGCTTTACACTTAGAGGAGGAAAAAGAGAGTAAAGCAGAGAACGCCACTTTTTTTTTGTATCATTTGCTGCAAAAAAAAAATTGTTAAATTTTTTAACTTGCTAGTTAGCCTTTAGTTTTTTAAAGGGATTACAGGAGATAAACAGGGAGCAATTTTATCCAATTTGTTTCAGAAATTCTGATTATTTTGTAATCTGTGATGAAAGTCACAAAAGTCTTAATGGACACAATGTTTCTTTGTGTTACCAATTGTATATATGCTGAAGTTACAACAGGCTTTTTTCAGTTGATACTCTTGCATGGAAGTCAAGCAGTTAGTTTCTTGAATGTTTTCTGGTTCAGGCTTTACATGTACATCTGTACATAAATACTGTATAATTTATATCTATATAAAACACACACATAGATGTGTCAATGTGTTCCAAGTGCAGTGATGCCTCTATTACTCAAGACAGGCTAAGCTCTTTTGACCTCACATTAGATTATTCAGTTCCCTTCAAGATGTTAAGCACTACTGATCTTTCTGGTACCAGTGGATTCATTGCTTACTTTTCTCAAATTTAAAACAAAAGTCTATCACACAGGCAGTCCAAGCAAGCAAATGTCTAGAAAAAATATGAAACATGACAGAAAATTTGTCTTGGATGAAAAAATTTGATTACTCCTCTGTAGTCTACCTTGTTACTGATAGAAGGAGAATCTGTAGTCAGGTACATCATAGAGAGGGCCACCAACAGTTAGAAAATAACAAAAATAAGGTTATGACCTGCCTTCTGCTTCATGTTTGTACTTCCTTTTTGGTCAGATATGCACATGTGGATCAGCTTTGGTGTTTGAAACTAACACTGCTTTGTAGATACTCATACTGTGATTCTTGCCCCTAAGCTCTACCTTAGGTGCTTGAGTGAGCTGATTAATCTTTCCTGGACCTTTAGGTGTCCCTCCAAATTTCTTGTTTTCTATCCCAACTAGCTTGACAGTAGGATAGCAACAGACTTCTGTTATCACTAGGCCTTTTTAAACATGATTACTGAATTTGCCTAATCATGACTAGTTATAGAGATCTGCTTAGTTCTAATCATTCTGCTGTTTGAGCTTCCTTATAGGAAGCTGATGATCAGCAAGGCAAATACTACCCTGCCTATAACTGGTATCAGGCAACTTTTTTTTTTTCCTTGTGCTTGACTGGAAACACATGAAGCTTCTCTGAGTTGAAGGACAGAAAAACCACTGATTTACTTAGTGTTATCCCTCACTCCAAATGAGGCAGAGGCAGCATCAGCCTCTCCTTCCTCCAGGGCAAGGGAGATGCCAAGAGCAGCATGGATGGAAACAGGTGGGCTTGGCTGCCTTCCTGATCCTGTGTAGTGTCTCTGCTTGCCAAATGAAGCCTACTTTAGCAGGGCAGCACTGTGCTGACACCAAGCTGTTCCTCACCTCTACCAAAGGAGATGCCTTATTAGCTTGGAGACAGGAGGAGGGGGGGAAAGCTAATGGCTTATGAGGTTTTATAGAGTTCAAGGTCCTTCTTAGCAGCTGCAATGTTTCCCTGTTTCCCACCACGAAAGCTCAGAGCTTGCTGCTGGAGCTCACGTACCCCAGCCTTAGCAGAGAACTGATACTAATCTTGACATGCGATGTGACAGTAGAGGCTTCATGGTTGGAGGTCGCTGTGTGTTTGTGTTGCAGTTCACATGGCTGGCTGCATTATCACTTGTCTGGTAGGTGGTGGGATGATAGAACTCCCTGCTTTAATAAGCAGGAACCATGGAACCCTGGGTGAAAACTAAACGGTCCAGAGCCTTCAGCTCTCCTCTCCTGTGTGATTTCACTAAATTAGGTTCATGTTATCTGTCTCCATCAGTATTGGGAAAACTAGCTCATTTTGATTTGCATAGGGTTTTGCATGTGAAAAGGGAAGGCCCTTTGTTTGCTGCAGGTGTATTTTCCTCCCACTCAGAATTGCTATTTCTGTTCTGAATATAGAATGAACTTTTCTCAAACTGAGTTTTTTGTGGTGTTTTTGTCTTCTTAATATTTGATTTTCATCCCACATATACTGGTGTTTGGAAGTAAATTTATTTTTGTAAAGTTTACTCTGTGTGTTTTTACCAATTTCAGCCCTAAATAGGTGAGAGCAAAAAGTTTATGCAAGGTAATGGAGGGATAAAAATCCATAATGAAAAAAGTTTGCATGTACATCCACTTGAAATACCTATTCAAAGATGAAGAGGTATCACAAGGTATTATCCTTGTCTCATTTGGCCATTTTCTGCTGTCTACTGCTGTGATTGATTCCTGTGAAGAAAAATTGTTCAACTTCCATAAATTTTATAGTACACAGCCATAAAAAAGTGTGGATATAAAAAAAACAAGCCCACCACTTCAAAGGCTAGGCAGCTGTAAGTCTGTGTTGCCTTCTCTTTCAAGATACCCAGTTGGAAAAAGGCACTTGTTTTTTCAGTGCTTTAGTTCTGGATTCTTGGTCTTGCTTGTGCTTTCTGCAGCCATTGATTGCCGTGTCTCAAAGGCTGTTTGCCATGTCCTGACATTTCTCAAGCCGAAGTAGTCATCAGGGCTCCTCTTTCTGCATTCTTGATAATACATTTCTTCTTGCCTGCCTTCACCATTTGTTCACTGATGGCCTGATGGTGCTGTTCCCTGGACTCAAACTGGCACAATCTCATATGGCATGGGTGATGCACTTCATCCCTGATATGAACATCTTGTCTGTGAGTCATTTGCATTCATTAAGAAGCATGGTCCAGGGACTGCTGTGATATTTAGGTGTAATGTCAGAAGGCATTTGGACAGAGGTAGAACCAACACAGCAAATTCTGCTCTGCTGTGCACTGGATGAATCAACAGCCATCACTGTGCTAATGACAGCAGCATTTGCAATGGGTGAGTCCCTGCTCCTGCCAGGATGCAGCCAGTCCTCAGCCTGAGATCATCCCAGATGCTGGGAGCACAAGGACTCTCAGGCAACAATAATTTTTACAGCTCAGGAAAGAATGCTCAGGTGGTTTGTCCTCAAATATGGAAACACATGGGTTGTGTTTATCTTTCCCAGCCCTCATCCTGTTTGGCCATCATCCACAGGCAAGATGATATGATTGCATTTAGACTGACAATATAGTCTATAAAAGAGCTACAGAACACCTGATGCAGTCTTTAAACATTGACAGCATGGTGGGGAAAAAGAGACATTTACCCTTAGCAATTTCAAACAACAAAAAAAAATCTTAAAAAATAGGCCAAATTTTGGCAAGATAGAGGCAGGAAACCTGTCAAACAGAGGTCTTCCACATTGGGTAAAATATGTATTAGCTGTGATATTGTCTATCTCTGGTCCTGGCTAAAGTCTCTCAGTGTGTACCTTCTTGTTCACAGCATAGGACTCTAGATATTTCCCTGTTGTAGATCTCTGGAGTGCCTTGCAGGTGCTTGTCTTGGAATCAAGGGTGGTATACTTATGTAGCAGAATTTTTGTCTCTGTAACAAAACAAAGGATATAAAGGATAAACATGTAAGACAGTTCTGTTACTGCTTTCAGATTTGAAATACTGCATGTCACAATAAGTGATTTTTTTCTTTCTGTGATTTATTCTTAAGATGATAAATATGGGTTAATAAAAATTTGAGTTCTAATAGTGAAGATTTCTTTGCAAGTAGATAATTGTTTCTGAAAAGATACCTATAGAAGTGAAAATGATTTAATTTTAAAGTATTACAACAAACATTAAACACTTCTGATGTACATCTGTCTCGGATCTAGATGGTTTGTAAAGTTGAATATAGCTCATGCTTGTGGATTTGGTCAGTATAGCTGACAGTTTATCCAATAAAGAAAAAAAATCACTCCCACAGTCATGCATATACCTCAAACAGATCTCTGTGATTAAGTGTGCGTAGATATTTTCCAGTAAGTCTCTCGTCAACTAAGTAGGATTAGGGTGATATTAAAGAGCTACATTGGAGATCTACTGGGGACAATTGGGCACACTGGAGCAGCAGTGCAAGAGTGGTTCCAAGTTGAGCCTGTTATTAAACAATAGATTTGAGGCAGGATTATAACTACTTTACACAAAAAGACCATGTAGTAAATTTGAAAGAAGCTTAAAACCTCTCTGAGGAACCTACCATTCTTTTTCTTTTCTCGCACATGTTTTCTTGTGTGCTGTAAGTACAGCATAGAAATTTCTCGGACAGTAGTTTTCTTTTTCTATAAAACATTAAATTTAAAATAATATTGCTCTTATGAATGGGGTGTTGGAATGAAAGGATACAGGCTCTTTATGAAGGACAGGCAGAAGAAATGAAGTGGAGGTGTCACCCTGTATGTCAGTAACCAGCCAGAGGATGTGGAGCTACACTTGAGGATGGATAAGGAGCTTATGGGTCAGGATGAAAGGAAGGGCAAGGACAGGTAACTTTATGATGGGGTTTGTTGCTACAGGGGGTCCAACCAGGAGGTCATACAAGAAAATTGGAGGGACTTTATTTATAAAGGCATATAGTGATTGGACAAGTGGGAATGGCTTCAAACTGAAAAAGTTAGTTTAGATACTAGGATATCATCTTTACTATGATGGTGGTGAGGCACTGGACAGGTTGCCCAGAGAAGTTGTGAACGCCCCAGCCCTGGAAGTGTTGAATGCCAGTTTGGATAGAGCTCTGAGCAACCTGGTCTAGTAGAAAGTGTCCCTGCGTATGGCAGAAGGGTTGGAACTAGA
>WAAE01022799.1:0-28046 GCA_013400495.1 Nicator chloris
CTTGGAGCTTCTGCTATAGCCCAATTCTCACCAAATTACCTCATTAGGTTTGTGTTGAACAAAAATAAAACTCTATGACTACTTACACAGCTGCTGGGAGTCAGTGACCACACTGTAGAGAAAAAAACGAGTTTTGCAATGGAACAGCGTTGTAAGCTCAGTGTAGCTGAGCCCTAGCTAATGCATTCAGAGTCTCTGACTCCAAAACAACAGGAGGACACAAAATAAGGTCAATTCACTAGAAATCCACAGAAGTTGCTGTCACTACCACCCCATCAGTCCATTTCCCTTTCTGTTTAAAAGGGGGTTTACTTTTCAGCCTTAGGAGATGTCTTCCTGGGCTTTTGTGGTGCCTTGGGCTTTGGTGATTAGGGAAACAATCGTCTTGTAAAGGGCTGGAGATAAGGAAGATATTTAAATAGTGGTTTCCTTCTTTGTTTACCTCTGCAAAAAGCTGAGGGACCAAACAGCTGAGGGAAACATTTTTGTAAGCTTTTCAAATTTACTGAGTAAATTCAACAGAGTTGCCGTGAATGCTATCACTGAGTTTTGTATTCATGCTTGATTCTTTACCAAATTAGCTCTCCTGTGAGTAAATATCTTTCTCAGTTGCACTCCTCAATCTACGTGCTGAAAGTAACAAAACTGAGGGAGTATGTTGCAGATATGCAAACCAATTAGCCTACATAGCTACAACAAAATCTCAGTAAAATAAATGCTATCCAGCTTAAAAGAATCAGATATCGAATCCAGGTTATATAATTTTCTTTGCAACATTGTCCACCAACTATAAAATCTTACATTATTTTATGAACAGTTACATCATTAATCATGCATGCTGCAGTGGAAATTTGTGGACACCTGAAAGCATACTTGAAAACAAAACAATGTAATGAAAAGAAAACCAGCACTCTTACCCACACTATCTCTAATTTTTAATTTGCTCTCTTTTCACATCTGATTTATTAAGTAACTGAATAAAGATTTGAAGAAAAAATGCACACATTATTAAATCATTTAGTAGTAATAAAAGTTTCATGGTATTTTTTTCAAAATAACAATAATAATAACAATGATGAGTAAACAATCTTTGCATTGTGACAATATCATCAAAGTTTGAACAATTATGTGTAGATCATATAGATCATATACACACATAGAAAAATATAAAAGAAACACACTATAGCAATAGGTAAGTATACTGGTGTGTATTATATATATATATTTGGGCGAAAAGAAGGCAATAAAATGCAAAATTTAATCCATTATGGCTTTAGTTTTTACAGATCCCCAAAACATTATGCACAGATCTTTTTTGGCAATAACACAAGCTTAAATTTTCCTTCCAAATTCTGTATAGAGCTTGTAATTGAAAATCTTCCATTCCAGAATATTGCAGCCTCTCTCTTCAAACTAAATATTTTGATAAGGTTGTTGTTAGTATGACTAACTCCTGCTACTTTTTGAGTATTATGCTATCATTCGATATTTGTCCAATTTCAGTTTTACTTTTACAATTACAATATATTATGAAAAACATATGAAGCCTTCTTTTTTTTTTTTTTTAAATAAACAGTCATCATGGCATTCACATGATGCTACCTCCAAAGAAAAAATAAATAATTTCATGCACAGTACTTTCATGACATGGGTCTTCTAACTTCATTGACTTTAGGACCCAAGGGAAGCCCAGGCACAATTGTCAATAGACCTCCTCGAAATAAAAACATCATTTTTCCTTCTGCCCATTGCAAGGAAGACTGAAACTGCCACTGATAATTAATCCACTGAGAGAAATCAATATTGCAACCGGTTGGAGATGAAACAACCCATAGCAAAATAAACTTTTGCCACGACAGTGCAGCAGTTCTTCGAAGCATAGTCTGTCTGTGGGCAGATGTGGAATCTTAATAAATGATTGCAAAAAACTAGAAGGCAGTTGTATCAAACTGTTGTATTTTGTGCCATTAAATGCAGTTATTGTTCTTGTATGTGCTGACTTGCTTTTCAAGATGTAGTAATGGCCTGCTGTTTGTGAAGTCTGAAAGTGTCATGAAAAGAAGAAGAAAGGACAGCTTGCAAACAGCCAATTGACTGTAAGAAAAAACAGCAGTGTTGTATTGCATTCCACTTATACCAGTTCTTGAACTAGACTGCAGGAAGTTAGATTTTGGTATGAATCTCTAGATTTTGAGTGAACTGGTCTTCATTCACAGATGTATATTCATTTCAACTCCCAGGTGAAGGCCCAAGTATTTCTTGCAGAAAAGATTTTAGGTATGGATTAGAATTTCAAAGAATTGAAGAGTAGCTGTTTTAATATAGACCCTTGATTGAAGACAAAACACTTAGATAAAATCAATGAAAATAATAATGAGCTGTGTGCCATTAGACATGGAAACCAAGCCTAGAGCTGTTCTGGGAGTGGCATTTAGCAGAAGATACCATGGCAGTCAATGACAGAGTTCACTGTTGCTGTTTCCCAGGAGCCCAGACTTTAGGGCCAAGTGCCTAACATTTGATCCTGTGGTCTCAGCACAGGTGCTGAGTGAACACAGGATGAGTCACCTTCCTTTGTACACAAGGCTGTTGCATTTTATCCCCTGTATGAACCCAACAGGTTGATTTAGCTGATGCATAACTTCCAGAAAGGCAGCCAGAGTGGGCTTGCCTGCTGTTGCCTTTGGCAGCTTTTATCAATGGTAAAAGACATGCATTTTATTTCAACTTACAGACATTGGACATTTAGGATGTTCCACAGCAATATTTAATTTCCTTTATCAGTCTCCTCCTCATCATAATGTCTGGTCTACAGTGTTTGCTGAAACCATTTTATCTATTTATGCCTTGGGATTGGGGTCCTTCTAATTGGATTACAACTGAATTTTGGCTGATCTAAATAAGGCATATACCCTCACTGACAATACCGTTTTAACAGCTTATTATATTATTCCTTATATTATACACATATTGAAAATATAGTGAAGATCTAACAAATTAGAATTCATCCATTTGTCCTCTCTGAAACACTTAGTGGATTTGTTTTGTTTGTTTTCACTTGAAATTAAAACCGGGTGGTTGGCTGATTTTTGGTTTGGTTTTTTTGTTCTATTTGGAATTTTTTGTATTTTTCTCTTTTTTTGACCACCATTTACTGCTGGCTGCGTCATTCTACTTTTCTGTACTGCACTTAAAGAGATCTTTGATATCCAAGGAACCATCCTCTTCCATCTCGATGATTATGTTGCCATAAAGAATTTCATAACAGAGTTACCACCCACTATTTGAAAATTCTTTGATGTAGAAATAAATTTAGTTTCCAAAAATTCAACCAACAACACCTTTTTAGGCTCAATACGTCTTCACACCTCCATATACCCAAACATGCAGCATGCAAATATGCATGCACATAAATATATGTTGTAATTTTATTTAAGTCTATCAAACTGATACTTCCAGTAGCCTCTGAAAGGCTCATCCTAAGTCTTCCCTGCCTGCCCAAGGCAGACACACCCTCAGGACACCCAGCTCCATATCTCCTCTCAGCAGCAGAGAGAATCCTGTCTCCACACTGCAGCAGGTTCTAAGAAAATAAGAAAGGAGTAAAAAAATATTGGGAAAAATCATTCACGTGAGCTTGAAAATAAGGCAGGAATGTTGCAAAAAGGGAGTTGGGATTTTTTTCCCTGCGAATGAACAAGTAACATAGCTTCACTTTCCATTGAGAGCTGTACTATGAGTAGTGTCCATCCAGCACTAGAGGTCAAAATACTTCTGTAAGCCATTGGGAGGTTAGCTATCCTTTTTCTTTATACATGTTTTGTCATAGGATATTCCATTCTCTTATCAGGACAGGGAAAGATTTTTCTTCAGTCAGTAGCAAGTCAGAAGAGTCCTTACAACAAGCTTGCAACAGGCTGGAAGACAAAGGATCACTGACAAAGGCTAGTCTGCTTTGGTTTTCACTGAAGTTTCAGTTCCACGTCAACATCCCATTCTGATATGGGCTAAAACTGATTTTTTAGTCTCCTCTCTGCCTCTAGCTGCAAGATTTTTGATCTCTGGGGAGAATACAGCTGAGATTTCAGGCATGAGTCTATGCCACCAGCCTCAAAGTAGTTGCTGTCAGAAAAACAAACTCAAATACATCACAGGAGGTACTTGGAACATCTGCGAATGTGTGTGTGTGTGTGTATTTATGTGTACATGTATATTTTGGTATATAATCCCGTGCTCTGACATCTGATGGTACAGATTTTAAAATTGTCTTCACAAAAACTCTGTGAGTCAGATATTTTTCTATACAGTTTTTACAGGAACAAACCTAAATGCAACAAAGCAGGGAAGTCACCTTCAAGGAGAGAACAGGGTGCAGAGATCTGAGTCTTGTGATTCCCACCCCCCTTCTATTAAAAGCAACATTTTAGTAATGGCAAGACAAACAGCAGTGTTCCTCTAGAGAGAATTTTCTAGCGTTATGTTGTCCTAGTGTTGTTCCAGTGTTGTTTTTTTAACCTCCCCTGTCCTTTGGAGAAACTGCAGTTTGGGGCTAGGTGTCATAGAAGCCCAGAGCACTCATGGAAACAGACTAATGATGTTTCTTATCTGTAGATAGCCTGAGTGGGCATAATTCATTACTTTAGTTGCAGCTCCTCTGCTTGGGGAAGGCTAGGGGAAAAGATATTACTAACCTCACTGCAAACATCTCTGTTTATTAGAACTGAGTTTCAGATCTCAGCCTTGTGGTTCTTCCCCTCAGTCTCAGGTAGAGGGGAGCTTTCCCCAGAGGGCACACTAGATTGAAACCAGTTTGGAATCTCCCTCTGGGAAAGGAGACTGTGTGCTCCTTTCTGACCACAAGCTGCCCTTCTCCTGTCCATCCTGCTGCCCCACGCCATGCAAGTGCTCTGGCTGCCCCCTTTATTTAGCATGTGTCAGCTTTCCTGGTTCCAGGTATCATGTCCTTGACAAATATTCATTATGTCCCATGATTTCTGTTCTCCATCTTACAAGCATAGTATAAAAAGGCTTCTTCCCTTGGGCTGCAGACACTGCAGTAGCTTTCAAGTTCACTAGTCCCTCTACAAGAGAATATTTGTCTGCAGAATTTGCCCTATGGGTGGTGAAACTAGGTACTTGCCTGATGAGCCAAATTTTGGAGGAAAGGGGTGGTTCACAGAAGCTGCTGCATGCTGAGCACTTGCCGTCAATGTTTCTTCTGTTCAAATGAATCACCGCTAGGCATTGTGACTAGAGGAAGGGTTGAGACTTACAGGTTTTGAGTGTTGGCTAAAACATTTCGAGCTCATCTTCCCCCTCTAGGATGCATGAAGCCTGACTTGGCCCTTAAGCCACATGCCATTGAAGGAAGCACCCCGTGCCAGGCAGTTGCAGACAGCCCAGGCAAAGGTCGTAGCAATACAGCTACGGGACAAGTAGGAAAGGGAGAGGAATCAAGCCTCTAAACCACAGGGCAGGTCACATTTATCTGGCGGGGAAGCACGAGCAAATGTGGGATCATGTTCAGCACTGGCACTGAGAAGCTGCAGCGGGATGCCCAGGTGGGATGCTCTCACCTCTCTGAGCACAGTGGCAGCTCGATCTGTCTTGTTTCTGGGCTGAAGTACATCTGCTAACCCACCACATTCCCAAATCCATGTGTTGACCTGAGGAGGTTTGATGAGAAGGACTGATTTCAAGAATAGATGGCCTGTGTGGCTGATTTATTTCTGCTGAAGCAGACTACCAGATCCTCTGAAGCTGTCTCAATTACCTCTATGTAAAGGCTGTTATTCTTCTCCTACAAGTAGTAGTCATGTTTGAGTGGCCCGATTTGTGCAGATTTGGCCTGCCTTGTCCACTTAAAAGACTATTAATCACTACTCCAGTTTATAAATCAAGGAGGCCAAGTTGCTGAGAGCAATTGAGAGGCTGAGGCTCCGCAGAAGCACTTAGCCAATTCCCAGACCCAGGCTTAGCATTTCTTTCTCCCCGCCTTTAGTCGTCAGACAATTCATCATCCTTCTCCCATTGAGGCAGAATGAGCCTGACAGAAGAATGCCTGAAAGCTAATCAATATGATCAACTTCAGGGGGAGAGCATATCAAAATTTTTTTTGGTTTCTAAGTCCTTTAAATAAACACTACCTCTTTGCTTTAAGATTTGGTAGTTTGAATTTATAGAAGACAAAACCAAAACACAAAGCGCAAACTAAAAAAAAAAGATGCAGCAACAGGGGAAAAACATACCACAGACAGCCTTTTGCAGTAGCTATCTCTGAAGAATAAAATGTCAGGCAAGGAATAGGACTGTTATGATTGTGGATTGTCACTTTTGGGTGCTACAGTCGCACAAGATCGCTTTTTTTTACAGCAGTGTCAAGTGCAATTGGCAGGCCAGAAGTCACAAGGAGGTCTGCTCCTGCAAAATAAACATCAGCCAGTTCTGTGCTTGCATGGGGACTAATGAGGTTACAATAGAAAATGGATCTGCTCTGTAATAAGGCAGTGTGAAGGAACTTGAACAGGAGGTTTATTTTCCTATTCTGTGATAAGTTGCTTGTACATATTTCGAGCACAGCCTTTTTTTGGAAAGAGAGAAAACATAAATTGTTCATTGTACAGAGGAAAGCATGAGTGACAACTGTAAGTGGAATAGACAGTTTCCATTACCCCCTCGCACTTGCTGAAGAATAATTTGCAAAGGCTGGGTAAATTTTGTTTTAAGAAGTGTAATGACGTGTAATAATTTCCTGTCAGCATGTCAGTTACAAGCAGAGTGAGTTTGATAATTTTGGGATAGGAGATAGAAAGAATTGAGGATGGGGGGAGGGAAGACAGAGAGAAGAAATGGGAAGGTCTTTTAGGATCGCTGGCTTCAGAAACTAATGAAAGCATAATTGTAGAAAAAAAAAAAACAGGTGGAGTGCCAGATAAAAGCAAGAGCTGTGCAGCAACCCGCCCAGATACTAATTCCCATTTGCTTTCCCATTAATCTTGCATAAAGATTCCAGGTCACAGGTCCAGCTACAGGGAGTATTAAGCAATTTAGTAGGATGGGAAACGGCTCAGAAATCAGAAAATGGATGATCAGAAAAATTTCCTTTTCTTGTCCTGCAAAAGGCATCTGTAACATAATGCAGAAAAATGTTTCTGCTCTCAGTCTCTCTGAGAAAGGGAAAAAAACCCAAACAAATATGGAAAGAAAATAATAAAAAAAATAATAAAAAAAGAAGAAACAGTTGGAATATATTTGACTGCCTACTCATCTTTGAGAATGCACAGTGTGGTAGAGATCAGTAAATGCCATAGCTTATAGATCAACCTAAGATGAATGAGCCAGTTATTTTCACACTGTTTCACTCCTTCTTCTCATTTTTATCTTAAAGACAATATTGCCTGAGATTTATTATTTATTAATTTTGTTATTTTATCATGCTGGCACTTCTGTCAGGAGCATAATATTTACTTTAATCCAGCCATGGCTAAATCAAATTTCCATTCTCCATTACACATATATGAACCCAGAGTTAGTCTGCTGACCTCATGACACTTATTACTGATTTGCATTGTTGCAAAAGTAAAGGAAATTTGACCCTCAACATGCAAATCTTATATTATCCACCCCACCTTCCTGATAGACCATGATTTCCTTTCTTCAGTACATATGGTTCTACAGAACCATTTCTTAAAATTAAACAGGACTGTTTCTACCATTTCTTCATTTTTGGTGTAAAATATTTGATTGGGGTTAAAATAGATATTTTTCTTAGAGAAACTGCTTCAGTATCCAAGATAACAATTCGACAGCATTTTCCTAACAATCTATTTCTATTTTTATTGCTGTCTTAATGGCGGTCTTGCACAACTTCCACTGCTCACTGAAATTTAAGCTTTTGGAGGATAGAGTATTTTCAGCTTTAAATGTGCCTTAGAAAGAAGTCTTCTTTTTATCAAATGTTGAATTTCGTGGTTAAAATAGAACATTTACCCCTGGTTATGCAGCAAGGTAAGCTAGACTTTTGTTTTTAGTTTTGCCACTCTGTAAAACAGATATTACAAGATATATAATTATTATAAAATATGTATCGGATATTATAACAGATATATTAAATCCTGAGTTTGATAGCTTGGGTTTGGGTGATTTGGTTGTTTCCTCTATAAAATATTAATGGCTTTTGCCTCCAAATAGGTTTGAATAGTAATTTCTGTTTTGTTCTTTTCTAATGTTTAAGAAGATGCAGAGGTAGTCACATCTTGGGACTTAGCATGGAACCACTCAGCACACTGCTGTGTGCTGACTTCAAGAAAGAACCTGACATATCTTAATTGTGTGACAGTGCATTTGTCACCACTAATTTTGAAACTGATTGCATTGGAATAGTTAGGTTATGAATGCAAACACATGCCAGACAGTTGGAAGAGTTTGAAAAGTCTTGTTTGTGTTCAAGGTGTGCCACTGTACTCTCCTCAGACTGTGGCTTCCCTTTCCCTTCCTTATACTCAACTAGCATCATCTTAAAAAAAAAAAACAAACAAAACAAACAAACAAAAAAAAACCAAAAACAACAACGCAGATTCACCTAGAGAACACTGTTTTAAATAAAGTTAAAAAACAACATACACACAAAATAATTATCATTGTCATTATGTTACACATCATACCAGATGAAAACATATTACAAATGTGACAGCACAAGTAATAGCTCTCAAGAGGTAGTTTCAATGAAGAACATCTTTTACATGAGTGTTTTTCTGTGAGAATCTGCAAGAATCATCGTTTCAAGTCCAATCCTACAGAATTCTACCAACAACCATTTGGTTACTCGACCCAAATTTCCTTAAAAATGTTGCTATGCAAAGCTCCATGTACTGTTGCTAGGCATAAGTCATGGAAGGTAAAGTTCCAGAAGGAGACATCATATTCTAGTGAGGAACAACTCCAAGAAACATTTTGGGATCTGGACTAGGAATCAACCAAACATGAACTACTAGTAAAATGCAATGGTACACAGCATATGAATGGGGAGAGGGGTGAGGGAATGCATGTGCACCCAAACGAGGGACATCTAAAGGAGCCAGGAGTCCATTTTACTTCTGTGAAGAGCTTCACCAAAGTGGTGCTGAATCGCTGCAAATTGGCTTCTTGTCCCTCCTTTTGGAAGGATGGTGATGGTATTTTGAGGTTACAGAAAGTAACAATAGAAATGATCCATAGGCACTATAATCTGCCCTGTGGTAAAACATTAAAGGAAATCAAGAGGTTTGGCTTATCAGAAGAAAGACGAAAAAATAAAAGATGAGGATGGCTTAATTATAGTTTTATAACTACTGGGCACTGAAGTGGCTTCTCATCTACCAAAGAAAGAATAGAAAGAATCACCAGCCATAAGATAAAGAAGACAGATAAATTCATATTTAGTACAAAATTATGCTTTTACAGCAACACTAACCACCAAGGGAAGTGGTGGATTCTCCACAACTTAATATATCCAAAGCATGGTCTGGAAGTCTGCCTGGAAGATACGCTTTCGTCAAACATAAATCACTGAGCTCAGGAAATAAATCTATATGATCTAACGGGTTTTTTTCTAGCCCTCAGATCCCATGTATTTATAAAATATGGTATAGATTAAAATTTAACTAATAGCTTTGGGACTTTCTTTGGTTTCTGTTAAATTATTGTCTGTTTTTAAATACTTAGTGGGTATCATGGCCTGTCTCTGCTTTCCCTAAGAGGCTGAGGTCAATTCAGAAGTATTTCTCTTAACTTTAGAGAGAAATTGTAAAGGCAGCTAAAGCCATACTACGCACAGATGGTCATACTGGATTGAAGAGCAGCCCAGGAAGAAAAAAAAAATGTATGTTTCATATTAGGATATCTCCCTAAGCTGCACAAAAAAAAGAGCTTGAAGAAAGGGTATGTGTTTTGAAGTTTATGTTCTTTCACAGATTACACAATTTATTTCAAACGAGAGCAAGAAAAGCTCCAAAGGTTATTTTTAATTCCTGCTCCTATTTACCTAGAACTTGTTGAAAAATAATTCTTCAAGAGTCTTGTTTTTCTTTTACAAAGAGCTATCAATGGACCTCCCTTCAATCAATATGGAGACAAACAAAAAAGACCTCAATATTTAAATGTCTGAAGTTTCCACTGCTGTAATATGTAAGCATGAATTAAAAGGTTTGGAAAATTGCACCTTCATGTCTCCAAAGTGGACATCATTTTCAATTAGGACAATAATATATTATAATAAATTGGTAAATACTCTTAAAGAAAAACTAAGTATAAATGTGATCCCTGAAAAATCATTTTTTCAACCTAAGAGACATAAAGGAGTCAAAATACAAATAAAAATCACAGATAAGAGGAGAAATTAGCAAGTTATTAGTATTTTCTGCAATTCTTCAGTTTCCCTTCTTTTAATATTGCTATCATTACTGCAGTGATTCTCTCTAAGTTTGTGACTATAATTAGAATTTTCCATGTGACAAGCACTCCAGATAGAAAGGAAGGTGCAGATTCTGTTTGGAAGTGCATATTAATGATCATTGTGTTTCATATTGTTTCCATTTTTAAGAATATCTAAACAATGAAACTCTAAAATGTTTTCACTTAGATGTAGTGGAAGTAATCACTGTTTGCAAAAGAGAGATCAAACACAGAGTAGGCTTACAAATCTTTCTTTCCCATAAAGATCAATTCTGCCACACATGGAAATAAGGAGCATGCATTCTTGACAGATGGGCTGATCCTTGCCATCGTTATGGAGTAAGCCCGGACACATGGTGTGCACTGGTGTGTGAATTGCCCTGGACTGACAGGAAACTGAGCAGATGCTCGTCAGGACTGTTACAGATACCTTCACCCTCTCTTGGTGGCTTGAGGCATGACCATATTCCAAGGCAGGGTCTCTCCCACCATCAAGAGATTTTGAGTGAGGGAGGTTAAACCCACTGAAGGAGTTGCTTTTACCCAGAGACATGGGTTGACCAGCAGTGGAGTTGGAGCTTTAGGATTCCAAACCCTATGCTTTGAGAGTTTATACCTTCCCTCCAGCACCAGTATAATATCTTCCACAGCTATAGCAATCTGAAAATTGTCATTCTTTTGATGCAAATCAACTTGGACAAACAGTTTGTCAGAAATATGGAGTGGCTGAGCTCTGCTCTGCATCTCCACAGGTACTTTGCTCCTGTGCAGTCCTCAGTACTGTATTTCTCCATGTCATGTGGACCTTTACTTACCTGACAGGATTCACATGGCCCTCACATCAACCTTATACACTTGAAATGGAGGCATCTTGACTACATCAGTAACTACCTACCGATTTTTCATCATCCATGTGGTTTACATCTCAGAGTCTGACAAAAGGCAATAGATCACTGTCTTCTTTCTTCAGTATACATTATCCTCCAAAAAGTCAGGATTCCAGATCATGCCATAAGTAATAACGAATGCTCTCTGTACCCTGAATCACGTAGCCATTTCAAACAGTTGAGGACCCCAGCTGCTTTACAGCAAAGTCCAAAACTCCTGCACGATCAAGATGAAAGGTTAATTCTGGTGGCCAAGTGAATCACACAGGACAGACCTCTGAGATAGGTACACCTGGCCTTGGATAGGAGGGTTACTGACGTCTAGTGAGCCTTGACCATTCTGCACAAGGGGGATGACCAGCCATATCACAGCATCACGCTCAGATTTGGAAGGGACCTTTAGAGACAATCTCATTCCAGCCCCCTGCTAACGCAGATTCACCTAGAGCAGGTTGCACAGGATCACATCCAGGGACATTTTGAATATTTCCAGAGACAAGCACTCAGCAACCTCTATGGACTGCCCCACATTCTTCTGCCATACCTTTGAGCAGCCTGATAATCTAGATAAATCTTCAGTTAAACAAGAGCCAAATGTTTCAAAATAAATTGCAGAAAATTTTGGCCATATAGGTCTAATGGAGGCTGTGTTTCCGGTGCATTTCCATTGAGTATGCTTTAACTAAAAACCCCCTTGCAGTAAGCTATGGGAAGGCAGTAGAGCTAGAACCAAGCTCTGCTCCTTAGAGGTGCCTGTGACAGCAAGGAGTGTGACAATGACACTTAAACAGCATTAACTTCACACGGTACTCCCTGCATCCTTGCCAGCTTCCTGAAGGAACTCAAACTCTACCCCAACACCAAAATGTGCAGCTATGGGCAAAACAGTAGGTTAGACTCACTGCTGGATATGTTAAAAAAAAAAAAAAAAAAGAAAAAAGAAATGTGACAATGCTTTTAGCCTCCTCTGCTGTGCAGCTGCTGCACACTATATTATGCTGTTCTGTGGGATTTTCTGACTGAGTGCCAGCATGGTGTGGCAGGAGGACTGCTCTGACCATTGCAGGGTGTCTCAGGTGATGTGCAACCACTTGGACCCAAGTTCCCCCCTCAGATAATTGCAAATTCAGAAACTGCTGGTCTCATGTGATAGTATACAAGGCCTGTTCTGTTTAAGCTGCCCACAGCTGCATTATTTCTGTTTTATAGACACTGTGTAAAGCTAGATTTTTACTCAAAATTTCAGAGACTATGCAAAAAGTATGATGAAGTCCTGAGCTGCAGGCAGTTTGGCCATGTTACAAGTATAGAAATGGTTTCTAAATGCAGTTAAAATTATGAAAGCTCTATTATTCATGATGACACTGATTATCTTCCCCCATACCTCACTGACAAATTCAGCCACTGCTTTTAGATGAGATATCATACTTTGTCCACAGACAGCCCTAGAGGTAGGAATTAATTATTTAATACTGGTTGATGATAATTACATGATAACTTTATTGACCAAAATCGGAAAGGAATGTGTGATGTGTTCTAAATCTTCTCTATAAAAGGAATCCTCTGAGAAAAGAGAATGTCTATTCTGAAACAAAAAATTAGCTCTTATATAAACCATCTTCAGAAACCACTTTGTCAAAAACACTAGCATCATGCTCTTAAATCATAAAATGGGAGAACACATTTTAATCCAAATGTTTTACTTGTCAGCCTTAAATTAAATCTAGATAATAAAGCAGAACAGTAATTCAAATTCAGTACTGAAGATCACATACAAATTGTGTGTCCCTGCAAAAATTCATATTTAAATTTAGATTTGTATATTCTTGTGTCTTTCAATACTCACCTTTTCAGAAAGGACACCTGATTTAAGAGTCTTCAAATGGAGTGATCTTAAATTAACCTTCCAAAAATCAGATAGAATTTACAAAAAAAAAAAAAAAGAAGAAAAATCAAGTTTCTTTGTTGTATTACATTACATTATTATTCCTTACAATCGTAGGCAGTAAAAATTTTAATGCTACTGATTAGTTTTCTGTAATTTTAAAAGAAAATTGTTTCATGGAGTACAGCCACTACTTTTCTGATTCTTTTTGGGTATCATTACAACAGTAGAATTTCCATCTACAAGGGGGAATGCAAAGAGAATTTAGGTGAAAAATAACATTTGATAGCTGCATATTGTCTATTTCAGAATGTTTTAATTTATATCTGGGGACCACTACTTGCACTTAACAGTACTTTGCATATATACAGAACTAAATTAAGAGATAGGAGGTATTGCAGGAATCAATTTTTAGGAGTGTTTGTACATAGAAGTATGAGAAATTAATTTTAACATGCATATCAGAAATCAGATTTATAACAGAAAAACAAGGTGTCTCAGAACCCCAGCAAATTGTTGCCCTAGCATTTGAACAGAGCTTTAATTTTCACATCATCCGAGGTGGTAAATTCTCCCAAAGAATGGGCCTAGTTGTAGATCCATGTAGAATCACATGGATGTACAACTTTATGAAGTTAGATGCAAGTGGCAGTTGAAGCTAGAGTTAAACAGTCTAGTCTGGTGCTTTCTCAAACCTTGGCAGTCAGTGTTGCTCAGTCCCTGTTCACCTACAGATCCCAACCATCCTCACTGCAGAGCTCTTACTCTGTGCCTGGATTTGAGCTGAGCACAAGACAACCATTTCCTTTCAAGAGGAAACTCTGCTGAGTTGAGAGGATCATTTGCAATGGGATACATGCCTTACCAATAGTCTTGGGACACACAGTGCCATCCATGATTGTTGCAGTGTGTAATTTGCTTTATTCGTTGTAATTTGGTTTATTCTGTGTTTCCCCTCAATGGTTTGTCCCCAATTGTCAATCCCCAGTTCTCCTCCCCTGTTTCCAGTGTGTTCCCTGTCCATCCTGTTCCCCCTCCCCTGAGCCCCTGCCTGTCACTCGACTGCCTCTCCCCTTCTCCCAGAAGGTTCCAGGGAGGGCGTCGAGTGGTTGGCTGAAGGCTCAGCAGTCCCTCCCTATTACCTCCCTAATGGCTGCCCTGAATGTCTATCCCTTCCCCAACCCTCCACCCCCTGTCCCCTATTGGAGGGTGGTTGGGTCCCTCCCTAGTTCCCTCCCCAGTTAAGTACTGTTGTCTCCCTTTGTTCTGGGTCTGTTGCTGGTTGTATCCCTTGGGTTGAGGAGCTCCCCGGAGTCCTCCAATAAACCTGACTTGTTACCCCAGCTTCAGACTGCCTCTGTCTCCTGCCGTTGTCAGCGACCTGTCTGCTGCCTGGGGACCCTGGTAAAGGGCAAAGGACCCAAAAGCGCCGCCTGGCACTCCTGAGCTGATAACAGCTGGGAGCACTGGGGGGTGCTTCATATCTGCCGCTGTGCCACCAGAGCTAGCCGGGGTGGACAGCTGGACGGAGTCCAGCGACAGGTGGACCGCGACACATGATACCTACTGAATCAACACAAACTCATTTCAGTTGGGGAAAAGGGCCTGATTCTGGTGGAAAATCAAGGACTCATGAACACAGTATAACACAGCACTGCTCCTGTATGCTGAAGGACCAGCTACCCCAGGATGGTGACTTCTCTGCACGCTTGCATAGCTTTTCTGCTACGGCCTACTCCAGCACATGCAGCAGTCAGGGAAGGCAGAAAGGACAAGCATTTGGTGAACTCGGAAGAGAGCACATTGTCTCAAACAAGGCTTCCAACAGGTTTCCCACATGGTTTCCTAACTTGAATCCTCTCCACGTGGTCGTACGCTAGGTATGAAGCAGGGCACACTAGACAGATTTGAGGGTGAGTAGATGCAGGAGCATAGGGGATAGTTACTGAGCCAGGTCATGAGGACAACTGATGCATCCTGAGGACAACACCAGTCTACCTTTATCCAGTGTCTGCCTTGAACACAGCAACATGGACAGCATCCCCATCCAGCTGGCCTGGAAGTCAGAAGTTGGCCCTGACATGGGTCACAGGATTGTATAGATATATCTTTGTCTTAATTTTGGATTGATAGCCCCAAGCACAAATGTAAGGAACTCAGTACCTCCTTCACTACCTGTTCTTTCATAGGACATAACAAAAATCAAATGCTTTAACATGAAGGATATTGGAAGAAGGTTGTGGGAGATGCCAAATAAGAACTGTCTATTTTTATTCTGGAAGTGGGCCATCCACCCATTTCTCCGGGAAAGTAATGCTTACTACAAGTGTAATCACTGTAACTGAATCATTATGTTGTCTGGATTTTTCTCTTCTCTCCTTCTGCCTTGTTCAATACTCTGCCCTTGACAGTATATCTTCCCAAAGTCCATTTCACTGAATAGTCTTTAGACAGTTCTGGTACTTTTTAAATACCATATTGAAAGTCGAGTCAGATAATAGATAGAAATCATATATAATGGCAAGGGAACAGAATTAGTGGAAGCTTTATAATAAAAGCAGTATTTAGAAGAGAAATGATTAATCAGTATTGGTTGGAATCTCCTGTAATGATGAATAATTCAATATATAACTGGTAAGAGTATCACTAGCCTGTATCCCTATACGTTGGCTCATCTGAGAAAATCACTATGTAAATAGAAAGAGCACAGAAGCACTCCAAGGCATCTGTAACAATGGGAAATTCTTTATTTAAATGATGGAATTAACATCAGCCTGAGGCTTTCCTGTGAATTTCTGATGCAAAGCTGCAATTTGCATATCTGTGAGTGTGTATGATATAGATTATCACATATAAATAAAGATCTGCAGAGCTCTCTGAATTTTTCCTGTACAGATCTGTGAGTAAGTAATAATGTACTGCCTATTTTGGATTTCTCTCTGTGCAAAGGAGCATTAACTTCCGAGCACACAAGAGTAATTTAAATTAGTGGTGTGTAATTTATTGGTGGGCAGCAGTCTGTAGCGCTTCTCTGCAGGAGGAGCAACAGCCCAATCCAAACTGAGAGTTTGCCCCCAAACACCTCCTCTCCCTGGTTTCCCCTATCCTTGAAATTACCTGTTAGCACCCTGTGGGGTGAGGTGGAGGACACCTGTGCCTGTGGTGTTGCCTCTCTGAAACTCTAAGCAGCAACAAGCAGTAACCTGGCAAAGTTCAGCTGCACGTGTGGCAGCAAAGGAACCATCCAGAAAAGTCTGTGAACGAACCCACGAGCAGCATCCCACCCCTCCCGGTGGCTGACAAGAAATGTCACCATCACCTGCACCCTGCCCTAGGTGAGGGCAGAAGAGAGCCATCACAGGCAGGTAACTGGCTCCACCTCTGACAGGGGAACCCCCAAATACAAGGGCTAGGGGTCCTTTTGCTCCATCTGTCAAATGCAACGGGACAAGACAGAAAACAACCTCAAAGTCCAGACTGGATAATCCTTGACCATGCACTAGCAACTGTCTGATAATTTGGCTGGAGAGGTAACATTACACTAGTGAGGAATTAACACCAAGGTGGAAGATAGGGATCTCCCAATATGTGGGAGACAGTCTTGATGCTTAATCCACTCCCACCTAGGATTTGAACTGCTGGGAACATCTGCATACCCTCTAGTAATTTGTCCAGCTATCCGTGTTCCCCTTTGTTTATGTGGTGCCTCACTCTCCTCATCTTATCCTGCACTGATAATGGGAATCATTATATAAACGAGAGGATATAGCACAGATGACAACATAATTTATCATTTCTTCCTGTAATTGCAATGTTGTATGATATACATGCTGGCAGATCTGGAAGGAGAACCTTGACATACAAAGGGGTAGTCCCACACTGACTTTGCCCATCTTTGAAAAGAAACACAATGAGTGTGACAGTTCCAAAAAACTGTGCTGCATATTGGTGTCAGTGTTCATAAACTGGGCTTGTTTGACTTGCTCACAGACCACCCATTGGTCTATGAACTGCCACCAGTTTAAATGAAATATTTTTTTTTCCAGATATTAGAATTCTAGACTAGCTGAAGGATTTTCCATTGAAAAATTTTAACACCTGGAAGTGAATTTAGATTTTATTAATATTTTGCAATTACATATTCAGGGATAATACTTGCGTTGATAAAATACAAACTTTTCAGAAAACAGTGCAGAAGTACAGTGTTTTTAAGACCTCATTTATTATATGGATGGACTAGTTTTATGCCAGCTAGATAAGGTGTTCACTGAGAAGCAACTTACTCAAAGAAGATAATTAAAGATAAAACTTTTTTTCATAAAAATCAATAGCAAGAATCCTTACAGAGGACAGTACAAGGTACCACGATCACATGACATTCATAAAAGAACTTTAAGGGAACTGAGGTATTATGTGAACTAGTAGTGGTGACACATAGATTGTAACTTAAAGAAATTTGGAAAAATATCTTCACTTTTATGGGTGTGGTAGAGAACTGGGTGCATTGGCAACTTGTTAAAACCTGCAATGAAACCTGCTGATAAAACCAGAGGCAGGTTTGATGCAGTTTTAGTAAAAAAGTCATGCCTTAAAGATCTGCTTGAAGCTGTTGAAGGTATGAGCAAGTATATGAGTAAGCTTGAAGAAAATGATTGAATTTCCAGGGGTCTCACCCAGGGTTCCTTACCACTGCCTTCTAAAGAAAGCAAACTCTTCTGGAATAAAAGGGAAGATGCAGGGATATACAAAGACAGAAAACAAAGAGTGTGAAAGGAAAGTTACCAGGGTGTGCCATCAGACTCTACACTGGCGTCTATGCCCTGCACCATAATACAACAAAATGTTGAAAAGAAGGAATATACAGAGATGACAAAATTTGCTGAGACAGAAAGTTATTTACAGTAGTCAGAACCAGCTCTGTGCAAAAAGTATGTCAGGGGAACATGCAACTTAGTGACTGATCACGTGAGAGAATGTCATTAGAGATGCATTGCCAACACAAGAAAAAGGAAGGACTACACAAAAAATATTCTTAACTACACATTTTTGGGCTCTCTGTTATCTACTACCACTCACAAAGACAGCAGTTCACAGTTTGCTGCTCTGTACCAAGCAAAAAAGGCAAAAACACTACTAAGAAGGAGAAAAGATAAACCAAAGTAAACTCATTATGCTACCATTATTTCTTTCATTAGTTCATATCCTGAATACTCATGTGGCTCTACTTGTCATGTTTCACAAACTGACCTTACCCCAAAACATTTGAAAAGTCATTTAAAAAAAAAAAATAAAAAGAGGAAGAAATACAAAACGGTGTAAAATAACAAAAGGAAACACATAAACCCCAGGATTTTTGGCCTGCAAAATAACCTGCTGAAGAAGGATGGTATGAAGATCTGTAAAATAATAAATGTTCTTGACAAGGTAACTAGGGAACCATGGTTCATTTTTGCTCCTGACAAAAGAACTAGGAATACCAAAACCAATAATCACTCTGAAAGTCTGAAACAACAGAATATTTATTTAATACGATGCACAACTAAATACTGGAAGTTAAGGTAATAAGAATTCATTAAACCCAACAACTATAACACAAGGTTTTCTGTATGTGATACTTGGATCACAAATTATTTAAATCAGTAAATCATAGAAAATCCTAGTTTAAGTCAAGGGGATTATCACTATATGTTTTTCTCCTTCTTAATACAAGCTCCATTTATTTTTTCACTACCCAAGAGAGGTTAGACAGATCTTTCACTGGACCCAGACATCATGGATCACCAAAAATAACCAACACCTTATACTGGAAATCACATCACTTCTTTGCTTTTGCCTTGAGCTTGGTGCTGAAGTCCATGCTGAACTGCTCACAGGGCTGCTGTTATCCACAAAAACCTTTCAAAGTGCATTGCAAAGGAAGTAGACACTCAGAGCAATTCTCATTATGCTTATTTCTTCCAACAAAGGCTTTTGCACACATTACTGTGCACTAAAAAAATAGAAGACCTAACTGCTTCAGTTTTCATTTGAATACTACAGTACATTTTGAAATACTAAAAAAGAAAAGTTTGCAAACACATTCAGACAAGTGTAAACAAGGAAAGCAGTATAGATTTGCAGTGAGTGAAGGGGCCATTGTCACAATATGCTAGCACCACTCGAATGCACAACTTTGCAGTACCTCACCTGGGCTGCCGGGATTTGAACGCAACCATGAACGATGGAGACGCAGGAAGGAGTACTGGAATGAGCAACAGATGAAAAACAAAACTTAAATGCTTAGTTGCAAAGCTTTGTTTCTTGATAAAGTTGCTGGGAGGTCAGCCAAAAGAAATGAAAGTAAAGAAACGAGCACCAAGCCAGAGAAAGTTCATATTTGGTAAAGAGGAAATGTGTCAATACAAGGGTTTGGAGGTGACTGTGCAGAAGCAGAAGTGTAAGTGAAATAGCTTATTTTGATGTGACAGCATTCTTGCCAGATTTAAGGCAATAAGTGAAGTGTTGCTGGAAGGTTTCTAATGAGCAATTTAAGAATTCCCAAGTGCCTGAACAAAAGCTGTGTAATGAAGGGCATGAAGGGGATTCAAAGATGTTAAACAGGAAGGAAAACATGCAGCGCTATATATAGGGAGAGGTGATGAGAAGGGAGAAGCAGAAGGAGCATTTGAACACAGCAGTTTTAGGTTTTAGTTTTCTAGGCTACAACTTTGGCCATCTATAGCAGTGACAGTAGACCAGAGCACAACAGAATAACACCAGAGTCATCAAGAGAAACTAAGACAGATTAGAAAAAAATTAAGATAGAAGAGAAAAAGGAAAAAAAAAAAAAAAGAGTGAGTACAGTTACAAGAAAAAAGAGATTAGATATACTATTTTTTTTTTGAAGCTTTGGGTATTTCTATTAAGAAAAAGATATTACTGAGGTAGACAGAAATTACTTTTACCAAGGCTTGATGTTATTGCCAAAAGTTGCCAGAACTGGGAAGCTGAGGAAAGTTAAGGATATGGAAGCAGATGCAAACATCCATAGTTTGAGGTAAAATCGCATAATGATTGATCTCTATAAAGAGTTTCTAGAGGGCAGAGAGATATATAATTCCACACTAGAGGACAGAAATAACCAGAGCACTAAATAACACAGCACATAATGTGATTAATGAGGCAAATATTTTTAACAGATTTGAGTTAGTAATTGAAACCTTGCAAAAGACTGCACACAAGAAACAAATTTATTTGAAGTCATCCTTGTTTCATCTTCTAATTTTATGCCAGGATTGGAAATTATGCATTTGTGCAATGTCCAATAAACTTTTTTATATATATTTACTAAGAGATAAAAATGAAGAGGTTTTTCTGTCTGAAGTTTGTGAAGCAGCTGTTTACAGTGCGTTCTGAGGTTGAGAGAGGTTTCCTGGTATAAATCAAAGCCAGTCACATGCTATGTGGTATTTCCACTGTGTCCTTGATTATCTAAGAGCACAGCAAGTAATCAAGAGTATCTTTCCAGCTCAGCAGAAGCTATTTCCACAGACTTTCTCTGAAAAAGAGCCTCCACTTCAGCTGAAGTATCTGCTGTAGCTGGAAAAATTGAAGGCTTTCTATTTTCCCCGAGGGGCTATGTGGCTTGTGTCCATCAGTAACCTAGCACATTATTAGCTACAGAAGTATTTACCAGTTATGGGAACCTGCTTTTCTTCCTCCTCTTCGCTTACAAAACGCTGGGGTTTATATTACTGTTCACAGATTGAATTCACACCACCTTCGCTGTTAAAATCCCTTTGTAAACATGCGCTACTGTCAAGTGCCTGTGGGCGCGGCTGCCGGCGCTGGAAGCGGCAGCTCCGCGGGGAGCTGGGAGGCACCTGAGGAAAAGCAGCCCTTTGCTGCCGGAGCGGTGCTCTGCTTCTGCTGCTTCCCCTGCCCAGGCAACGCTGTCTCAGCTCACACGGGATGAGGTGCCTCCTTGCCACCACCCCGCACTAGCCTCACAAAGGGGCCTCTTTCCCTAGTCCCGAGTTTCTCCTGAAGGATCAGACTGGTATCACTTGAAGTCCTCATCCTTCCTTCCAAGTCTTCCTATTCCAGTGTACCCAGGATGCGTGTGCTTTCATCTCCTCTGCTATCTTCTTTGTTGAAAATGAAAAAGGCATCCAATGCCAGACTGTAAACTTCCAGAATTAACTGTCCCACCATCACTAAGCACGCAACATCCAGCCTGGAAATGCCTAACCACTAGAAACACAGAGCAGTTGCAAAACGTTCCCAGAACTCTGCTCCTATGCCTTAATTTTCCAACACCCAGGAGTGCTAACTCTCCAGTCATGCTGAATTTCATCTCCTAATTTTCTCCAGGCATTGAGAAAGACATGTATCAGAAAATTTCAGTTTATATGCACCATCGGAAATACAGTTATTTGAAGCTTTGCATAGATCAATTTATCATTTCAGGAAGAAGCATTACATGGGATAGTACCTCCCAAAACTTTAAAAAAAAAAAAAAAAAAAAAAAGAAACAAATTAAATTTTCCCATGAAAGCTACTTAATATAAAGAGTGCCATCTGCTGGCACTGTTGAAGCGAGGCGTTGTTCATAGGCATCGAGGTTCAACAAAGTTTTGCTATGCCCTGGTAAGGGCACATTTGGACTCTAAGCTGTTTCACACTTTCAGTTTTATTTATTCATGGTATTGCCTTCATGGGATAAAAGGGCAGTCAAGCACAGGATGTAGACAGCTCTTGTGTGAATGTGGGGAAGAAAAGCATTGTCTATTAAACCACACTTTTTATATTCAAAGTGTGTCTTTGTTGTTTTCGGAATTCTGCAACTATTTTGCTTTCTTTATCATTAATAGATTCTTGAAACAATCATTTTGGAGAACATGAAAATTAAAAATATAAAAGAATTTCTAAAATACTGTGGGTTCTTTTAAAAGAACCTACTTCACCTTGTGCCAAATGTATTTGTTCAAACGTCAAACAGCTTCAAAAATCCAGCTTGCAGGTCTCAGGTTGAGAAGCACATTATTGAAAAAATACTACTGTATACCTGCTTGATCATATGAATTTCCTACAAAAGCATGTGGATCAAGCCTCCTAAAATGCTACTTGAATGCCTTTTAGAAGTACTGCCTCCTCCAGAACCAGGATAAAAAAAGGCTGCCTAGAATGAGACGTTCCCTGTGTCCTAGGTCCTGAGCGGTGCCGACAACAAGCTGAATAGTGAGAATAACCAGAAGGGATGAGGATGAAGGAAAAAGGGAGATAATGTACTACCTTGCAAAACACTCTTTTGCCTAAAACCAGCTAAAGTAACCTTCCCCTTTGTTAGCTCAGTGATTGCTTACTGAAGAAGTATACTTTGCTTTTGAGTGTCAACATTATTTTTAACATTTACACTCCATACTGTCCTGGTGAATTAAAAAGATAAAAAATATCTTAGAAAGACTATATCCTCTGTGGAGACAACAGAGATCTTTACTATTATGAGACACTGGAGTTCAGTTTCTGATTTCCAGCACATTCACACCACAAAGTACTTTATTGTCTTCCCTAAAAATTTCCATTCAGATTGCAACTCACTCCCAATCCTTCCTCTCACTTCTTTAGAGGCCATTACATGACAAAGTGTACCAGACCTGGTGTTCAGTTCCTGAATAGTGTAGCTCCTTCCATCTCTCGTACTGATAACAGCTATTCCATTTTTCTTTTCTTATGAAGTTTTTTCACATCTGACTCTCTGTTTGACTTCCTCCACTTTGTTGTGCAGTTCCTATGAATTATTGAGGCAGTTTCCAGTTAAATCTCTCTATCCAAATTAAGCACTCCTATTTTAAACTACCCACTTGGTTATTATCCTCATAGCATTTACTTCCTCTCTACTGTCCATTCTCTCATCAGTCAGGTTAGCAAAAAGCTAAGAAGGTTACTTTGCCAGGTACTAAACTAGGCAAATATCTCTGCATTGGTGCTTTCACCAGTCTGATGATACACATAATCTTCCTAAATACTTTCCCTCTAGGTCTAGAAAATAGAAGAATTCCAGCAAACCTCCTTGAACATCCTCTCCCATCTAGCTCAACTCTTTGAGCTGCTCAAGCTAGTTTCTTATTCTTACAGTCAAATGGTGAACAGACAGCAAAGGGTTCTTCCCCAGCCTGTTTAGAATGACTTTCACACTCTGCTAGCCCCTCACAGCATTATGCTTGGACAGGTTTCACACAAAACTTTTTTTTCCATTTCCATCCACTTTGATGGCCAGTGTCTTAGTATTTCTCATCCAAAAAGTCATCTTTCAGAGCAGCCTTAGATTCCTGTGAAACTTTGGCCTTCTTTCTTCCTTTTTGCTCTCTGCTTATCTGTTCTCTTCTTCAGCCACTAGCCCCTGCTGTTACCATTTATTCAATCTCTTCCTTCTTGCTGCTCAATATTCTGTCTCTAGAGGTTGCACCTCATCACTCCTTTCACAGAACAAACTCTTTCCATAGAGCAAACTCCTTCCACAGATTTTCTTCACATTCTGGTATTTTCCTCTGCCTTGTCTTCATTTTAATATATTTCTAGAGGTCTCCTTTTCATCTGGGGATCTGCCAATCAACCCATCTGCAACTACAGTTATGTTCATGCTCTTTCCTTTCATCTTATCTGTCATATTCAAACACATTTCTGTATTCTGCCCTCATTTCTAGCTGCATTTCAGTCTCTCACACTTTTTTTACCTGAACATTATGAGATGACCCTTCATGCATATGCAAATTCTGTCAGAAACTCACTGAAGGATAACATACACTTACAGCTTCTGCATCCAGTCATCTTCATGGTTTCTGCCATATTTTGGTCTTCTCCACCGGAGCCCAAGCTGCTACATTTTTTCTTCCTTACCTTAGGTTTAAAATTGAACAAACCATCTGCATACCAGCGTCCTCCCCAAAATTCTTTTACTAGACTCATGCCAGCCTCTAGTTGCTTTGATTCTGACACCTTCTTACCTACATTAGCCCACCACTTCATTTAGGGTTAACTCTGATCAAAGGCCATGATCAAAGACTTCCTCTTTGTGCTGTTTAAACTAAGCCATATGGCTTTGCAACACAGCTTATCTAGTCTTGTTTGAACCGGTTGTGCACTTCCATGCACGGCAATCACTTCCAATCATAGTAAGAAATTAATGTGGATTTTCTGATGCACTTATGCCAAAGCTCGCATTACAGTTACCCCAGGCAGAGAACCTGCCTGGTGCTTTGGAAGTCTGAACCAGAATTTCATAACTTCTCACTCATCTAGCAGTAAATACCTGGAGGAGGGTGGGCATGCTTTGCTTCTGGGGTATGAGTTTGGTGGAGTTTCCTCTTTTTCAAAACTAAAACATCAACACAAGTTCAAGCACAGAGTCAAAAGACGGACAGGACTTATGATGCTACCAATTTGAGAAAAATATATCAAGAGTCTAAAACCTTCCTAATGAAGCTGCAGATATTGATAAATACAGGGGAGGACTTAATATAATGGCCCTCTCAATCCAGGCAGAGTGAGCTACTTAGATGTCCTCTGACATAGCTAGTAATTTTCACTAAGTTCATTTGGGTCTAGACATTACTGATTCCCCCCCTCAGCTCTTTTTATTCTCAAAATAAAATTGTGAACCAAATTTTAAATTTGAACTTAACTCTGCATAGGCAGAAGGTGAAAAGGGTGTATTTTGTTTTAGTTTTAAATGCCTAGAAACATTTTGGTTGCAATAGAAAAATCCTTTCTGGAAAAAAAAAAACACCAGTATTCAAGATGTTACCCAACACTGCAATAGATTATAATAATTTAGAGAAGATTATGTCTGCAAAAAGAACCAAGAGTGAGAAATAGGACTGGAAACACATCCCTTGATGAACTTCGAGTGTTTTTTACATCTGAAACTTAGACCATTAAATCACTGGATCAGAAATCATTATGCTGACTTCAGACCCCATAGCCTTTTCTTAGTTTTGGTGTTATAATTTTTTTTTTTTTAAATCTGGAGACTGAAGTCTGTATATAGCTGTATGCTATATTCCCCTTCTCCCAGAATTTCATTTCACAATAATGTACATATTATCTTTCTAATCTTTACAATTTCTACCATGAAAACATAATATTCAGAAAATACTAATGTGTTCATGCAGCTCCCAGAACTCTAATAGTACAAACACTAATTTATTGTACTGTTACAGCTAAAATTTGGACTAAAGAATCAAAATAAAATGTTTATAAATGCCATATATATTAGACTGCCTGGTTTGTTATAAGGTAATAAACAGAAAAGCTTGCATCTAGTCATTCGTGGTTGTTAAATAAGATTCCTTGTGACTTGCAAAAAAACTAGAACACAATGAGGAATTATCAGTGCATTCTCCACAGAAGTCATCTACATGTGTTTATTTAATAAACAGAAGATGGCTTTATTATACACATTTGATTTCCATATGCAATCGTCTCCTTATCTGTCACTTGTATCTAAGCAGGGTGCTTTATACAAATCTGAAAATGAAAAATTCAGAGCAGGGCACAGGAAACTCATTTAATGTCGAGTGCAGTCAAAATCAAGATTTCTTTATTTGTAGTAACAACGCTGTTAAATCAGAAAATTACTCTCCTTTTCTGCATGTCCTTCTTCCTTTACAATTCAGTTGTTTGATCATAAATTGTCGAGTGCAATGACTTGTCTCCTCCACTTTCCACACTGGTCGAGACAGATTAAAAACTCCGGCATACCACCAACCAGTCTCAGCATACCATTAGCATATATATGAGATTTGAGACATTTTCTAATATTCTCCAGCAGAACTCATCTGTCAGCCAGGTGATGAATTATAAAAACTCTTAGCTTGTTTAGAAAAGAGGGGGAGAGTGAGAGAGAGAAAGAGAGAGAGAAACAGAAGAGGAAAACACGATCCCACCTTTCTTTTTCATTTTACCCATCCACCCTTGCAGGTAGTCATAGAAATAAACACTAACCTCAATAAAAGAGACATAGTGTGAGACATTTAAATACATGAGCAGCAGAGCACAGTTAAAGGCTCAGGGAAGTAGATAGAATTATGGAGTGGTCAGTGATCTACATAAATAATTTTGAACACATTTTTTTCCACCTCATATTGACAAGGACTCGTAAGGTTGAATTACAAAATCCACAAACTATCATGAGCTGGTAAACCAGTATAAGGACTGTGTAGAAAGGAGTGGAATAATCAAAATGCAGAATCCATCCAAATTAAGGAAGATTGGGGTATTTTTTGCAATTTTTCATGAGTTCAACAAGTTTTCATGCACATTCTGAAAATTTTGTGTATTTAGCTAAAAAAAAAATTAACATTCTTTATTTGCATTTCATTAACCTGTTTCTTTTTTTTTTTGCTGACTAGAAGGTGGAAATTGGGCAATACTGTCACAAATAATGAATACTCCTTCAAATATGTCAGTAGCTAAATACAGTTTATAAGTATATTTGAAAACTATCAAATTGCAATATGGATGCTTTATATTAAAGAAAGGTTAATGTCTATCATTATAATTTACACAATCATCAACTCTTAATAACATTTTTAGTATCTAATATTAACTAAAAATAATTTGTATTTCCTGTGGACTCTTGGAATTAGAACTGGGAAAATATTAAAACAGATACATATATTTTTCCACAGAAAAAAATCCCAGGAATAAAGTTCCTCACAAACACTAGGAAAATTTGGTAAATACTGTTAAGAAAGGAGAAAGGAGATCTTTTAAAATGTAATTTCATTTCATGCCAACATTTTTAATATATTAAATTCTGAGTGTGACAAAAAAGGGTTTTTTCCATAGTTTGAGGGGTAAAAAAAATTGATTCAACTTTTTTTTTTCAAAATAGCATTTTTGTTTAAAAATTAAACTACTCATAAAAATAAAAGGAGAAAATAATTTAGAAGGAATTAAATAAAGCGTTTATTTTTCATGAGTTGCACTAAAAAAAAAATTCACAATATATTCCAAGTACGTTACAGTGCAAGTATGACAAGACAAATTCCATTAGAATTTAACTAGAAGTTCTGTTAATAAATGTACAAGTGAAACAATGTATACAATAATTTGGTTTTTTACCCAGAAATTAATTTGAGATTTAGGTCACTACACATCAAGCTGATATAAACTATGGAATAAAGACATCATTATTTTTTAGGTTGGAATGCATGTACAAAAAGTTACAGATTTACGTTAGTAAACAATTTGATAGAAGGTTGGGATACAATCCTATTAACATTAGTATGGTTTTTGTGTTAATATACATGAGATGTGTGTCAGAAGATAAAGGTTTTAGCCAGCAGAGTGATGACATCTATGCATGCATGAACTAAGAAATTAATGTATATAAATTATCAGAAGTATAAAAAAGCATGATTAAGGAATAGTTATTTGGAACTGATATTGAATGCCAAGAATATTTCAATCAATCAGTATTTTTCTGCTAAGCTGTGAAGCTTTTAAGAACACAAATTAGCAGCTAGTGAGCTATTTTTCCAGCTGGACACCTGTTCAAAGTTTTAGTGATAAGCAGAGTTATCAAAATCATAATCTGTTTTGGTTTCCATTTGCAGGTGTACACATAATTCTTGCATTAAGAATGTTGAATTTATTTAAGGAACAAATGTGTAACTGGTCCTTTCTCTACATGATAGTCACTGTCTGGCTGCAATACATCAACCATTTTCAGGCATGATAAAATCATTTTTAAAAATTTGGACCTAGAACAATATTTCCCCCAACAAATACTTGCATTTACTATCAAAGAAAAGCAATAGCACATTACTAGACATATTAATAGTCATTAATGTATATAT
>WAAE01022801.1:0-27572 GCA_013400495.1 Nicator chloris
TACTGTATGTCATTTAAGATGGGCTGTATTGCAGGACTTCTGATCAGAGAAGGACAAGAAGAATAGAGAATTACCAAACCAGCTCTGCTGGCCAGCCAAGAAGATGACTACCCAGAAGGAAGAGGGGTGGATTGAGGAAGGAGGGTGGAGAACAGATTCTACAATGGTAATATGCTGGCATAGCCCTTTCCTGGAAGCCAAGTAACAAAGGATTTTGTGATCTTCTGTCATTTACATGAAAAGAAGCACATGGACAGAGTGACAGCTGCTTGGGCCTAATGTCCCTTTCCCATTACCAGGCAATGGACACCACATTCTTCCTTGGTTATTGTTGTATTAAAGTCTTATCCCATATTGTTTACATCTGATGCCTTTTCAGCACAGACCACTCTTTTCATCTCAAAATGTCCCCTTATTTCATGTTCTTTTGTTACGTGATGAGTGGAGACATGTAATACAAACTTTTGATTTTATCCATCTTTGTAGCTATATTCAGTAACCAAGCTTGATTATTAAATTTGAGCCTTATTCTGCGTGAATCTACTCCTGTGCTATGTTCTCAGGCCAAGTCGCCTAAGCAGACCATAAACCAGATGTGTTTCTTAACTTTTTCAGGTCTTAATTTTGCCACTTGGTTTGGATCACAGAGGAGTTTTTAGCCTGCAGTCTTTGATTCCTTATGTTTGCCTTCATAAAAATTATATAGAAAGTTATAAAAGACTGATAAGGCCTTCCAGTTTTACCACCAAGTGGAAAAGTTGTCCACACAAAGAATTTATAACCATCTTGTAGCAATTTCTAGGATCTAAAATCAGTTTAGATGATTATGCATTAGAGATGTTGAAAAGAATGTAAACCTACCAGTTTCTATGCAAGAATCATGAGAACCAACTGTTTCCCACTTGTATATACCAAAGGCCTCTCTTCAAACCACACTTACATGCTGAGATACACTGACTTCAATAGGACAACTTCCGTGAGTAAGAAAGATTTGAATGAATGAGGGTTTCAGGCATGGGATAGAAGATCAAGAAGCATGAAAGCCTTTTAGTTAATTCACTTCAGCATCACTAATACTGAGTGACTGGAAAACTTTAGTTATGATTAATGACATAGGGATTTTTTTTTAAAGATAAAGTCAGGAGCCTTTGTAAGACGTTTTGCCTGTTTTTAAAATGTGATGGATACATTTAAAACATATTAATATTAAAAAATATTGCTCATCTAAAAAAGCTTGCATATTCCAAAAATAATTGGTGAAAGGCAGACTTTAAGCCACGCTTTCTAGTCATTGAATGCTGTATGAGAAGCTTCCTTTTGGAAATGGATGTATTTAAAACCATGAATGCTTCCAGAGTTTTTTGTGTACTTGAATTTTGTGACAAGATAATAATTTTGTTATATATTTATACTGTAAGGGTTAGCAAAAATGTATTTTGTAGAAAAATGCAATGATTTTAAAAGGAAAACTTAGAAACATTTTTGCTATCCAGGATTAGAGTGACAAATAACCTCATGTTAGGCATCTGCACCATCCTCTCATCTTTCACTAACATCCTTGCGGTAGAAAATACCATCTTCGTCTCAGCAACTTAAATCCACCCAAATAAATTATATGAACATAAATTAATAAAAATTAATGTGCAGAAGGAAAAATTGCACTGACCTCTACCTTTGATAGGTTAGTACTTGCACTTGGATGTTGCATATAGTTTATTCACAATAATAAACTCTTTGCACAATAAGTGCTGTTGCAACACCCTGTGATTAACAGGGCTGTTTCATGCTCTTAATGATGGCTAAGCAATGGAAATAATAAGGCAATTTACAAATATCGAAACAAAAAGAAGTTGTACTTCCTCGCATATGTATGGTGTGTTCTGATCCATTTATGCTTCTGCTGAGTTCTGCTGAAGCATGAAAAAGGTTGTAAATCATATTTGACATACATCCCATGGGTCAGCCACCACTCTTCTAAGAGCATTGAATGGAATGGGAATAACCACTTTTGGAAGCAGAATATGAAAAAGAAATTGTGATGTACTGTATAAGGCAGAAAACCATCACTTAAAAATGATCGTCAGCTTAAACTCTAGTTGCTTGCACTTCTTTTTTCAGTCCAGGCAAAGAAATGGTAGAACAGAATGGCAAGATGGCAATCTTTCATGAGCTTTTTTCATGAACTTGACATGGAATGAGCCCCAGACAGGTGAGCGACTGCTTCAGGAGTGCAGGGATTGTGTCAGCGTGTTCATGGAAGGGTGATCTAAAAGAGAGACAACTGGTCCCATCTGTTCTTATTTTTGAGAAACAAGTAACATCTTCCACCATTTAGAATTCAGGACCCTATTGCTCACAGCATGGAAACACAGATATTTTGTATGTTCATATGAACAGAAGCCCCTTGAGGAAGTACTGCAGAAATGGTGAGACATAGCAGCTAATCAGTTCTATTGCTGTTGACTGCACTCTGTAAATTCAGTAATGCAGACCCAGTTCTGCCCCTAATGAAGATGATGACCTAGTCCAGTGGGACTAGGGTCAAATTATGAAGGTGTTTGGTATGCCACCCTCTCAACCCCATAAGCATATGATGAAGATGCTCTCCGTACCCAGGCAGAAATGTTATGACATTCAGCGCATCTGCAAGCGGAATGGCTGTGTTTGCACCTGCTCTTTTGTCTAGGCTGCCTTTTCCTATTTCAATCAAGTTCCACCCATGTCCTTTCTTTTCTCTGTCTCTTAGGCATTTGCTATAACCAAGAGAAAAGAGCAGCCTGATGTTTGTTTCCTCAGTAGGAATATAATGCCTATGTTGGTATCTGTTG
The DNA here is from genome assembly GCA_013400495.1 of Nicator chloris. Classification (NCBI taxonomy): domain Eukaryota; kingdom Metazoa; phylum Chordata; class Aves; order Passeriformes; family Pycnonotidae; genus Nicator; species Nicator chloris. The sequence goes on from WAAE01022801.1 coordinate 2,829, forward strand.
AAGTGGTCAAATGTAATGGGAGCAAAAAAAGGCAACTCCCAGAGCTTGCAAAAGTCATCCACCCTCTCCCACTGGTCAGACTGGCACTGTCCATTCCAGGAGTAAGCAACACAAGTTCCTGTGAGATGCAGCATCTATCCCCCATTGCCTTCATGTACTGCTGCCCCTCAAACACTACTATCAGGATACATAAAATAAGAGAGACTTGCATGCATGCATGCTTGCACATATATGTATGCGTAACCGTGTATATGTATATTAATGCATTAACTCATTTGTAGATGAAAAGCAATCAGCAATGTCATGACATCATGGGGGCCTGTAATTGCACATCAATCTGGACTCTGTGCCTTGATCTGCAGGCTCACATTACTGGCAATAATATTTCTGGTGTAATCATGCATATACTTCGTATTCCTCTGGCCAGGATGAAGCTGTAGGAGCTAATGTATTCTGAGTCAGACCAACTGCCGCTCATGAAGGGAAAAAAAGACTTGCTTGAGTAACCGTAATAATTGGAAAATTATTTTGATAGCCTGAAACAATCTAATATATTACAGAATTTTATTAAAATAATATCAAATCAAATTAACTGCTATTCCATAATGAATTAGGTAACAAGGTAGGCAGATATTAATCGGCCTTGGCTCCCAGGCAGGGGAGCCAGGAATTTATTAGCTCTTGCGGCTTGTGTGAGGGTGAAGACAGAAATCAGTATCACAGGCTGCAAGGGAAGCCCCTGAGACAGCTGAGCTTTTACTTTTTTCTCACTTTCACTTTATAATCCATCATTAAACACTTGTATTTCTTTTATGTGGAGTCTTATGAAATTTTTAATTTTTTAATTGCTTTGTGATTTAATAATGAGGATTTTTTTGCATGTGTGTGTGCATAGCATGTATAACTTAGCTGCCAATATTAGAATTAACTCACCTTTGTCCACCTATGGCTACCCTTTATGGAAGAAAAAGGTAATTTAACAACTTGTCTATTTACCAGCAGAAAGATTGCCAAGTCCATAGGCACTATGGTATAAATAACAGGGTTTAATTTGCTATCAGACTTGTCTTTTTCTGTCCTATGCTACACTGTCCTGTCCTGTCCCAAAAAAAAGAATGGTGGTACAGTGGGCAGAAAGCAGGGAATAAGAGGCAAAATAGGGTGCAATGTCCTGAGTGAGGTCTCAGTGACAGCACCACTCACCTTGGAAGTGATGAGGGTATGCCCTGTTCATTACTTTTTGTTGGCATCAGAATTTGCTATAATCAGCACTAACTTTATTTCCTACTGTTTTGTGCAGCCCACTGCTAATTCCTGGCTGGGTGATGGTCCTAGCAGCTGCACGAGTAGCAGAGGGCTGGAACCTGAGGTTTTTTTGCTAGGTTTCTCTTTGTGCAGAGAGATAGATGCCCCTTAGTCTGAACTATGACAGGTGAAGTTACAAATCACGCCAGTACTTGCAGGAAAGAAGACACTTATTTGATTCAAAAAAAAAAAATCTCATGAGAAAAACACCTTTTGGAGCTGGAGCTTATTAAGTCATGACAGTAAGTGAATCTGGAGTGGTGTGTTCTTGGGAGGCTGGCTGTTTGGGTGTTTGATTGAAAAACAGGAATAGATACAATAGTAGAGATAGCAGCAGCAGGTAAATTGAGTAAGAGAAAACTGTCACTAAATCAGAACTCTCTTTCCTTGGAATAAGCTGATTTGGAGTCCCAGATTTGGAAAACAGGTGAAAAAATTAAGGTGAGAGGAGAAAATTATGTTTTTGAAATATCCTCTGGATACTTAAAAAGAATGATGGAGGGGCATATCTGTCTCTGTATCCTGTCCCAGAAGAGAATGGAAGCTTGTCCATGGGGTTTGTCAGCCGAAAGGATAAGAAGGAGGATAAGAAGCTGATGTTGCACTTCCACTCAACATTTAAAAAAATATCTCTAGTTTTGGTTTTTATGTATGTAAAGGCAAATAGTGTCCAGGCCTGCTTGTTGCTTCTAGAAATTCTGTATCTGAGCAGGGCCAGCTGGGGCCATTTTTGTGGTCCTGCTAAGGCGGGAGGAGAGGGTGACACTGGTTCTATTCTGGAACACAAGCTCCCTGTGTCCCACCTCATCTTTCATTCTGCAGTTTTTCTCACAATTCTGGTCTGTGCTGACCTTACTTCATGAACAATAGGCATTCCCAGCACTGACATTTTTTGTTCCTTTCTTTCTTTGTGTATGTGGAAAGGACATCAAAACAGAAAAGCCAGAAGAACAGAAGCCTCCAGCACCCTTTCTGGACACAGCAGAAACTTTGAGCAGTGACTAATGGGATGTATGAAATCTGTATTGTGGAGCAGAACCAGATCAATCTATTACACCTCTCCCATGCTCACTGTCCAGACACTGACAGATGCCTTCAGTTATTGTATTATTATTGTCACATTTTCTCTTTGGATTTTTCCTACCTTCCTTTCCCTCACTTGTCACTTTCATTTGGACATGGAATTTCTTGAGCATTTCAAGGAATGTCAGGAAGACACCAAAGAGCAGAAGTAATGGAAGCACCTGTACTTCTGCTAGGAGTTGAGCAATGGAAAGTAACTTTATTGTCTATGTGCACTAACCATTTCACATGGCTATTAACAAAACAAAAGTAGCCACCACAGGGTGACCTTTTTTTCAGTCAAAATTTGTATTGTTCTTGTGAGAAGAGTGTTATGATGGGTAGGAAGGTGCCTGGATGAGGTTGAAATAAAATATGTTGAATTTGAGAAACACTGATGAGGTATGTGGTGCAACTGTAGTTGTTACTCAGAGAAGGGAAAAAAGGGTAACATGTTCCTTAGAGATCTAAATTTTGGGGGAATTTAGTGAAATCACTGCATATTCCCTTCCAGCCTTTGAACTAAAAGCCCAGCTATTATCCCAGATAAGAAATTCAGTTTTGTCCTGACAAATGTAAGCAATGTGTTTTACTTCAACTGTTCTTGTTCAAATATAAAAGCAGTTCTAAAGAAGACCACTTCTTGGCATTAGAGTTGGCTTTGGACTCTCAGCATATAAAAGATGTAGAAGAAAGTGCCTCTGATGACATGGGATGTTCAGTGTGTGCTGTAGTGATGTCATTTATGACAATTCATACCTTGCTACTTCTGTTTGCCTGCTGGACTTTCATGATAGTCATTTCTGGACATGACAATCTACACTTACACAAAGAAGATTGTACAAAGAATGGCTTTCTGGTAGGCTGAGGACACAGCTCCTTAAACTTTCCTACCCTACAACCTTTAGTCATAGCTCTAAGCTGAGAGCCATGAGGTAAATACTGTATGGTTCAGAGGGCAAAATTTCAGCTCCTTGGTTGATAAGTAACTCTAAGGGAATGGGATCTGATTTATACAAGTCCACTGCTTAGGGAGATAAATAAGAGACCTTAAATTAGGAATAAGGGGGATAAAGGTCAAACACATAATGATTGAGATGTATGTCAGGACAAATTGGCTTTTTGTCTGTGTCTTTTTATAGAAATATTTGGTTTTAAAAGTCACAGTATGGTGATATTAAATGGAATGTTTTTATTAAATACAATGTCATTGACTGAAATGATGCACAAGTGGGAATAGTAGACACTGATTAAAACTAGTTAATGTTGATTTTGTTTTTGCCATCTCCTTCCAAAAGTTAAGAGACAATTTGGGTTTGCCTGCTTTGGGAGCTACACAAAGGTGAGAAGGTTTGTTTCAGCCTGATGGAGATGAAAGAATAACAGAAGGCTTCTAGGGGATTAGTGATGGAGATTTGGGAGGCATCTGCCTGGGGATCTGAATGTGTTAGCTCTCCCAGGGCCCACAAAACTGAAGTCTGGACTGGGCTCAAATTATGTTTCACGCAATTCAGTTTGAGCTCTCTGTTTCTAACCCTTTTGAGCTCTCTTTGGGGCTTAGAGTGCATTTAAATGCAATAAAGCCACCATACTCTACCTGAACAAATTATTTTCTCAATTCTTGCTTTTTGTATTTCATTCCTAACTTACCTCATTCTGTGTCTTGCACAAAGCATTCAGATCTCAAATGCAACTTCTACAAAGAATATTAAATCTCTCTTAACCAAGTAATTTCAATTTGGTTCCTATTAAACCTAATCCAAAGGCACCATCACGAGATCTCTGTGCAAACTGAGCCACACGGCAGTGACTTGCTGGTGTACAGAAGGGCATGAGCAGCCTCTCAGCTGTGGTCCCAGTTAACTGCAGTAGCTGCAACAGTTAGCTCCTGTGCTGGAACCCTTGGTTGCACAAATGCTATCCCACCACAGCTGGACCAAGCACAGGAGGAACACAATCACTGAGGCTGCAGTCATGGAAAGGTCTGACCAAGCTTGTATTAGCAGATGTCTTGCATCTTGGTAGGTTGCACCTTCCTGTGATTAAAGGGGCCTGAAATTACCAGTATGTTGATGCGTTGAAGCAAGGAGTCAATAGAGTTAGTCAGGTGTTAAACACTGGTGGGTTATTTAGGTATCTTGGAAGCTGTGCATCCTTCAGCAGTGGAACATGCCTGTCCTGGCTGTTGTTGCTGTAATGCTGTCAGTGGCCATTTTGTTTGGCTTCTGCAAGCTTTAGTCTTCCATTAGGATAATGAGTGGAATATAATGTGCTTGACTGATGCATTGCCATAAAGGGATAATGCTTTAAAAATAAGAGCCTGAATTCTCACTTACATTGAGGCTATTTTACATCATTCTGGCAAGCACAAGAGGTCTTTCAAGTGGGCGTAGAAGTAACTTATGGCCCATTTACACAGCCAGATCAGTGTGAAGTGACCTTCATGTAAATGACAACCAGGTCCAAAATCGTTAAGTTACTTTTTTTAAAGATCCAAGTTGGCCGAGGTTGCTTTGAGAGGGGAAGTGAAGTGTTTTTCTTTCTTTTTTTTCTTCTCAAATTAGTCAAATGAGGTTGATTGCTTTAAAGGATGGAAGAGTTCACCACAGCTCCAGAAAAACATCAAGTATGAGAGCCTAGATTATGTCAGAAGACATGCAGCAGCCCACGCATTAGACTTGAAATCTGTGCTTGCACCTGCCCCGACTCATTTTTTTTCCCTTTGCATTTATTGAGATGACACAATGTCAACAGAATTCTGCAAACTTTATGACAAAATTGTGACAGATCTGCAATGGCAGAATGACTTATGGAAATGTTGAAGTGGCTTCTCAATCAAGCCTCAGGATAGCTTGTGACTCCATTGTCTTAGAGGTCAGAAGTCAGGCTCCACCAAGGAAAGACATCACTTGATTCTGGTCCAATTTCCTGCCATATGCTGGAGGTGGGAGGGGGGAATCAAGGCTTTTAATTGCTCGATCCCTGTGTTTTCTCATCTGCATTCCCCAGCTAAAAATGCTTTCCATGGCACGCTCCATTGTTTGCAATGTGGTCTGATAAGTCCTTAAAACGCTTCAGATCTGATTCCTTGTGTTCTTCACACTTTCAAATCATTCACTGTTGCCCAGAACAAAGCAGTAGTCTGCCATGGACATAAGAAAGTAGGTAATATTGGGTTGGAAGCTACATCTGCTACAGGAGCAAGATTTAGAAGAGGGGAAGGGGATGTGAAGAAGCAGAATTGATTTCTTTCCCAAGTCCTACATTACTTAGAGTGCAAGTAATATTTATCCTTTGAAGAAAGTCTGTAGCTTTCCCTCTCACCGTCCTGGCCACAAGACAAATCTGGTTATGGGTTAATAGGCATTAATTCATTTATTCTAGAATATTTTTCTCAACACTGTTATCAAGTCCAAATCTTTTCAGATTTGCATGCACCACCTTTCTACCCTGACTTCTCCAAAAAGCAAGTAGAAAATCCTCTTGTGGCTATCAACTTCATAACAGCAGAATAGGGAGGAGATGCTTGGCAGTGCAAATGTGCTGCCATGAGGGATGGGGACCAAACAGATGGACAGCTGCCAGCAGTTCACACTGTAATAACGGGCTCAGCAACAGAGACAAACCCAACACATCAGCCAGACAAAACTCCCTGCTCACCTGCGTGTTTCTGCCACCATCTCTGGAACCTCAAGGAGGGTATTGCATCTGAGGCACATTGTGTGTGGTTCCATAGTGAGTGCTGAAGAACTGAAATGTTTGGAGAAATAAAGTTACCTGGTTTTCTGGTAATGTTGGGAAATGCTCCTTTATTTCCATTCCCAGCAACCTCAGTTCACCAGCAGGCTTTGGTACTGAGATGCAATGAAAGGAAAAGCTGTGAGTGTAACACACTTCAGTGACTTTCCTTGATACGAACCTCTTCACAGTTCACTGGAAGAGCTTAAGGAAATTCAGATGCTTCTGCACAACTTCAGTGTGGCAGGCAGATACCATGACTGCGGCTTGTTTATATTTCATGACTGTAACATTATGGTACCATTTGTTTATTTAAAGATGAACTTCCATGCTCAGTCAAACTTTAGACACATTATTTAAACATAAGCCAATTTGCCAATCATGTATCTACGGCTATTTTTCTCCATAAATACTTAATAATTGAAGATAAATGTTTGTAAACAAGACTTTTTTCCTTAACATTCACTTTCTTCTCCTGCTCATTCATACTAAGAGCTCATTGTAAGCTTCCAGTTTTCATATTTTATCTTGGAATGTCTTTTATTTTCTTTGGGAATTATAGAATCATGGAATGGTTTGGGTTGGAAGGGACCTTAAAGGTCCTCTACTTTCAACCCCTCTGCCATAGGCAGGAACATTTTTCACTAGACCAGGTTGCTCACAGCCCCATCTAGCCTGGCATTGAGCACTTCCATGTATGGGACATCCACAACTTCCCTGGGCAACTTGTTCCTGTGCCTCACCACCCTCTGAGTAAAGACTATCTTCTAATATCTTATCTAAACCGACTCTCTTTCAATTTAAAACCATGTATGTCTATGACCAAACAATCCAATTGATGGATGAAAAGCATTCTGCATGGTTCTGTGAAAAGAAGAGCTAGAAGGAAAGAAGAGAAAGAAGCACAAATGACAGGGAAGAATACATTCACACATGAATTCAGCCTTCTGAGATGACTGAAAAAGGAAGAAAAATGAAAGAAAAAGTCCATTCTTCAAATGGTGTCAGAACGAGTGGTAAACAGTGCCACACCATTTTTTAAACCCATTACCTGCTCAGGATAAACAAATGAGATTTATTTCTGCTGGTTAAAATACATTAGAACTCTATAAAGTTTTTTTAAGTGATTTTGGATTTCATTAGACATACACAGGTTTTACCAGATAAAACATATACTGATTCAGTGGTAGGATCTCAGAGCCTTGTGTTTCTCTCTTAAAAACAGCACTGGAGAAGTGCTATAACTCTGTCCACTGATCAAACAGGTAGGGTGAAATACAGCGCAGCAAATCTTATTCTGAAATTAGACTGAAGTCAGAAATATCAGTACATTTTTAAAGATATCAACACATTTCTGCTAATGCAGTGTGAAATGGAGGCATTTCAAAATGTAAGGATTTGAACCTGCAGTTCCTTCATGCCATATAAACATCCTACCCTTGCCAATATGGCCCTGTGTTTGCATCCACAACCTCAGCTCTCCCTTGCTACGAGCAGAAATTCTGAATATGGTTGGGCTCTTTGTCCTTTTTGGCTGTCTTTCTTTCCTGCTTTCCCTCCCTACTAAATAAGTGTTTCCGTACAAAACTGAAATGAAGATGGAGTTGGGTCAAAGAGAAGGAAATGCCTCAAACATACTGTGATTTCCATAGAAATATTGCATTTTCATTCTATTTTTGACTAAGATTAAGAGTTAATATACAAAGAATTAGTAAAGTTTTCATCATTTATTTCCTGGATGAATAGATTGTCAGAATATAGGGAAGAATCTAAAAGTTAGTATTTTTTGACAATATTCATGGTGTGTGGTGCCTGATAAAAGCAAACATTTTCAACAAAAACAAAAATATGCATATCACTTTATTTTTAAAGGTGTTACTGCAGAGAAGACATAGTTTTAAATTGCTTGCTGTTAGGGACAGGACAATATGAGGGTTGTTTCACTCATAATTTTCTTCCAGCATATTGCTGTCTTTAAATATGCCATTTCCTGCTCCCTTACTAGAGGACCTTTCATGCCACAGTTGCTGGAACACTAATTTTTTCTTGAAAGGTGCTGTGTGCCTGTGACTTTGATACACACTGATGCCACTGAGCACTGCCCAGCCTCTCCTCGAATGGGAACCTGAGAAAATCATGGGCAAATCAAAACCTCTGTGGAAGATGCAGGGGATACCAGAAACACAGGGATGAGGGAACAGCTGCTGTCTAAGCCCATGACAACTCACTGGATTCTGGGTTTTTTGAAGTTTTTCTGGTTTTTCATTTTTAGGTCTACCTAAAAAATGTACTCTGTAGTACTGAAGTGATAGGGACAGCAAACACTGAAGAGTATTAGCCATTTTTGTTTGTTTGTTTTGTATTGCACTGCATGCAGAATCACTCTAGAATTCATAGCATCTTTAAACACACATAAAATAAGGCTGGGAATCCTTCCAGACTTGCAGGGATTCAAGCCATACCCTACCTGTATCATATCATACATGAATTTTCTGTTTCAATTGTTTGCAACATGCTTTTCCTTCAGAAGGGTTGACACCTGGGCTGGAGCTGCCATGCATTATAGCTGCACTTTCAGGCTGACTACATGTATCCGAAACACAAGCCTCTGTCACCTCCCTTTTCCATGTTTCCTTGGTGACAGTGGCACAATATTGGGCAACTAGGCTAAACCAAAACATAGTTATTTAAACATTTATTATTTTATAACACTGCGTTAAAATTTAAACACGTTTTAAAGCTATTCCAGCTGCCTCTTTATAAACTCTACACTATCAATGGCTGAACGGGAAGGAGTTAATCACTTCTTCCTAATTTTCTTTTATAAATATGTGATTAGCCTGAATTATTAGGAAGGCACAATAGCTTTATTCTTCCTGTCAACTATGTGCAGAGAAGTTGGGATTAGTAATCTCCAGGGATCAGGAGCTGATTTGGTGGAGGCAGGCAGGAGGACGGCTAACTTTTGAACCTAAGAGGGCTTTTCTGGGCAAGGGTGACAGCTGTAGCATCTTTAGCCTGGATTTGAATTTGAATTCTATCAACCAGTGCAGCAATGCTATGACTTGGCAATATGTTATAATAATCTTTGTGACACAAATGTCGGGGGCTTTTTGTTACATGTCCTCAAAGAGATTTAGGTAATTAATGTTAAATTGATGATATAAAACCTCCATTCTATCTCTCTTACTAATTCTGATCTACTGTAAATAGACAGAAATATTCACAGGCAAATAATCCAAATGCTGTTTTGGGGTGTTTTGATTTCCTTTTTATCATGAGTGTGAGGTTAATAGTTTCTGTAAGATTTTTGTCCCTGAATTGGAAAAATTTTATATTGAAAACGTTTTAAAAATAAGGATGGGACCTGAATGCATTCTCTCACTGAGAAGGCCATATACGATTTCATACTGTAGTCTTAAAGGAGAAAATGGGCCAATGTGTCAGAATTTATCAGCTTTTCAGCACAGTTGTGGGCTATTAAATGTTTATGTAGCAGATGGGAACAGTAGAGAAATACAGTGCATAGCTGTGTTGGGCCAAGAGGAAAGGAAGTTCTCCAGCCTTCCCCCTTTGCTGTACTATGAACCTACGACCCTATTGCCCAGAGGCAAAAATGCTACCTGCAGAGATGTCAGCTGCATGGAAAAAAAGGAATTACAGAGAAGCACAAACACTGGCTCTGCAGAGATGCTTTCCTTAGTCTTTGAAGCTTTTCGTCCATTTGGCTCAGTCTTGGCAAAAGCATTGAGGAATTATTTTAGGTAGCACTCGGGCATAGAGATCAAGTAAAGTGAGTGAAATTAAATGAGTGGAAAATAACTCAGGATGCAATATTTGGAATAAACTTGCTAATAAATTTGGAACAACGGAATGCAATGGGCTGGAGAACTGATGAGAAATGCAAACTATGAAAATCCCATTTCTGGGGAAAGTTCAGGTGAAATAGCATATTCAATAGGGATAAGTACTCCTGTGCTAAACATGAGCTCAGATCTGAAAAGAATTTCAATGGCCTTATGCTTGATATGTGTATTTTGTTAGGAACTGGGATCCGTTTTTCTCAACGGGAAAGAGCTCAGAGAAAAACCTCTGCCTGTTTTTTTCAGTCAATTAGCATATTCTTTAATTAATGAATTAAATTAGAGAATTAAACTTGGGCAATTGGTGAGGATAGATAGCAGTGTTGTAAATTTTACACTTTGGGGATCCTTTTGCTCTGGCCTTTTCCTTCCTAAATGATCGGTTAATAAATCTGACTAATGAAGCATGCAGATAAAAGGTAAAATTTTCAAATGCATCTAATTGACTTAGAATCCAAAGCCAATGGGATTTATTGTCCTTAAGTCATTTAGATGCCTCTGGAAGTTCTACTCATCTATTCCATTGTTAGCATTGATAAAATAATGAACATTTACAGTCCACATGGGGGAAAAAAGAAAAGAGAAAGTACAAATAAGATTACTTATAGACTTCAGGAACTGAACTGACCACAGTAATAACTCTACGTATCTTGTGGCTGAAGCCTGCTGAAAAGCTCTTGACAGTTTACTCCAAACATGCAAACAAGCAACTTAAGTGGTGTTGCACTACTACATGATGCTCTGTAACATCTTCTCATCTCACACTGAATCATGGGATCATTTCCTACAAGCCGTTGCTGATGGATACACAGTTCCTAAGTCAATGGTGCATATTATTCTCTGCTCTTAATGTTAGATATGGATTGTCTACGCCTTTGAAATGTTAATTTTCTTTTGAAAATGTGTTTTAAGGCTGTCCTAATGGCACTTTTTTTTTTTTCTTGCAGAAAACTTTGTTGCATTTTCTTGAGAAACTGATGAAAAACCAGTTTTGTACCTCTCAAAGATCTGGAAACTCATTTATTGCTACAGCATGGCAGGGCTGCACCATCTGATTCACTTCCACATGTGTATAGAAGAGCCCCTCTTATGCCAAGTGATCTCCCAATACATCAGTCCCACGAGACTGCCCAGGTTTATAGAAAAGCAAAAATTAAATTGCTAAATGTAAAATCAGTAATTGAAATTCCAAGTTGCATGAGCCATGGAGCAGGAGGGTGCAAAACTGTAGGTCCCATGATAAGGAGCATGAAACAATTGTGAAAGGAGGGAGCCTCCATGTTCAGGACTTTGAGGTTGGGTAGCAGACCAGTTCCTTGGTTTACCATATGTAACCTCAGAAGTTATTAATAAATTGACTGGTGTTTGCAGCGTTTTTAGCCCTGTTTTCAAATTGTAGGCTTTATTGTGACCACTGTCATTGTGTTCTATGCTGTCAAAAAAGCCATATAGCAAGATGAGTTCCAATTTGGATTGTATGTGGCAGCTCATACTCCTCCACAAATTCTCAGAAGTTATTGGCATTGGATGAATGTGCTTGCTTGTTTCAGGCAGCCTTGAAAATCTTCTTTTGACCTTAGCTGTCCATTTGTCTCAAGGTGGCAGCTTTGACAGAATAGAAGAAATGCATAAGCATTGCTCTGGCATTTAGTTTTAGAAAGGCTTTAGGCTACTGGCTTTTTTCTTAATTTTCACCCTGTTACTTTCTTTATGAGTAAAAGACCAAATTCAGAAGTCAAATACTCATTCCATTGTTGCTTCAAAATTTCCATCAGTTTACCAGCCTGGATAAAGACTAGAAAATAAGAGCAAGAGATGAAGTCTTTGGTAAACAGAAGCTTTCACGTTTGTGTTGTAATGCTGAATTTTTTAAATCTTCAGCATGCAGTGCTGCTGAGAGCAGTCACAGTTTACATCATAGCACCATCTCAGAAATGCAGTGTGATGCTTCAGCTTCTGGGATGAGTCTACTTGGTTTCCACCCTCTTTTTCAGATGAAAACATTTTTGACATTTGAGGACAACATGTATGAAAGGTTTTATCCTGCAGAATGTTGAGATAAGCAGGGAAGAACTTCCTTGTGTGAACCATGGGAGTTCCTGGCATTAGTCACACTAATAAATAATAGACTGCACCTACTGAGCTTCCCTTTGAAAAAGACCTCCCTCTGCTCAAGGAAAGGCTAGTATTGCATTCTTCTTTTTAAACAGCTCATTCAGTTTTGCATCTCACTTTGCAGACAGTTGCTATTAGTTACTAATGTTTGTAGGAACAGAAAAGCTGGGAAAATATTGCTTTTAAAGGGTTCTGTTTCTGGAATGTCCAGCAAATTCCCAGTTGAAGAAAGCCTTATTCCACTCTCCACCCCCTCACACGCCTTTCTTCTATAACCTTCCTGTGAAGTGTGCTTCTAATTCTCTAAATACCTGCCAACTCACTGTTTATCTTGGTCCACCATTGCCATTCTACTGTATAGTTACCCTTTGCAGGACCTTTTACAAACAGACCTCAGTAACTGCTGTTGCTCTAACATTCTGTGGCCTCTGCTAAAAGCCCAGTGAAAATCAATGCCTTTTTTAAAAAAAGGTTGTTACAAGTTATGGTCTCCCTGTACATTTAGCTGCTGGGGACCATAACCCCTCACAGCAGACCTGGACTGACCCTCCTTTGAGTTGTGCCACACAGCAGAACAGCCCTGGTTTACCTGGTCTCCCACAACAACAGACTCGGTGGCAGCCAAAGAGATCGAGAGGCAGCTGAGCGTGACAGCCGACATCAAAGCGGGAACGCCACGCCTTGATCCAGGCTTCACTCTACCTGCTGGGGCAAACTTATTAACGTGACCACCCTGAGAATTCAAAGCAGCAAATGCACACAAGCACACAAAACCCAACCACTCCAATTTGAAAATGAAAATAGAAGTCTAGACAGCTTTCCTTCAAAATTCATAGCCTCTGACCTAATTGGATCCTGTGCTTCATCTTGCTCTTTTCAAAGAACAAGAAGAATAGTTAATTTCACTTAATAGAATAATTGAATGTCATAATTGTGGTGGTTTTTGTATTTTTTTACTTCAACAATAATGTTTTAGTTAAGCTGACGTCTCATTCTGTAGAGCTGCTAATGACCAACAGGCTGCTCACACAAGGAATTAGTTAATTCTTTGTTTCCTCACTGTACCATTTGGATGAACTTAAGCTGCTGAAGGTTTTGTGTACGTGCATATGCTGCAATGATTGTTTTTATCTATGGTGTCCTGAGCTGTAAATCAAAATTTTCATTCATGATTTGGCACATGCAAGATCTAGAGAGAAGTAAAGTGTAATTAAGACATGGATTTGTCTGAACAACCAGGGGTGGGTTTTTTAGCTTCTTTGTTTTCAGATTTATTGTATGGGGGGTTTTGCTTGTTTGTTTTTATTTTTATGATGGTATAGTTGTATTTGACTGGGTTTAACCAACATTGCTTTCAGGGAGAGTTCAAATTCTGTATAGTTTGAAATTTGCAGAGCGTGAGCAAAACTGGGGATAAACTAGGTGCAGGCATAAGTCATCCAAATTGAACAGAATTTTAGGATGGATAATGCCATTTAAATGAAGCTGGTGAGCCCTCTTTCCTAGTTGAAAGGATGGATGACATTTTGACGACTTCAGTGGTAAAGTGGCTGTGAAAAGATTGGACTAATACAAAGTGGAAGTTTTGTAATAACTTTAACAAGCTCCACAATTTCTCACATTTATAGTGTCTTCCATCTTGTAAATCCCTAAGCACTTCACAACAATATAAAGCACCAGTGAAAAGCAGCTACCTCTAGGGCACAGAGTGGTGACCAGCTGGCTCCCTGTAGAGGCAAGAAAGTACATAGCAGTGAAATGAGGAGAAAAAGTAATTTTTGCCAAGTAAACTGGATTATAAATTAAAAGTAAGTATTGTATTGTCTAAAGGAAATGCTTTGTCAGACACTGTGCCTCATTTTCATTCCCCTTTAAAGAAAGCCCTCTGAATGAAGAGCATGTTCTGGTTTTTAAATGATTTGTCTATCTCAGCCTTTCCCCAGCTGTGGTCTGGAGTACATTTATTAGTGGTTTGTGGAGACTCTCTGGTCAGAGTGGTGAGACAACTCAGTTTTCAAATGGTGTTTGTAGCTTCATGTAGCCTCACCCAGGATTTTCCTACGGTCCCAACTCCCACTGAGTATTCCTGTACCACACGGTGTAGAAAATATGAATGCTGTGGCTATGGGCCTTTAGAAAACTCTTTTTTTTTGGTCAAAACCAAATCTGGGACATCTCTGTGACTTGGATATCAAATTCCATGCAGCAGAACAGGCAGGCTGAAATGTTCAAAAAGAGGAAAAGATGAAGCTACATAACATACTGGTGTGGTAAGAATATTACTGCTAAAATGGAATTGATCCCAAACTGCCTCCTAAATTCAGTTTTATTTGGACCAGATCTGAATGGGATTGGTCCCAAAACGTGGGGAAAAAAAAAAATAGGGGGAAAAGGAGAACAAGAAATGTTATAATTTATTAACTTCAATATATGGTCATTTTAACCTCCTTTCGTCAATGTTGCTTTAATAATATTTTTCCACAAGGCATTGTAAATAAAGTCTATAATAGGGATTGTGAAATTGAGACATGATATTGTTCATGAGAAATTCCCTACTTAAAGCTTTGGAAAAATGTAAGTTTATTTAGAACTGTGAAGCTGTCTAACAAACATCCTCTGGCCTAAAACGTGGCCCAAGCTAGGTCAGAAGTGAATATTCTGGTCTGGAAGTTGTACTTTGACAGCTCTTTGGTAAGATGAGACAGGACAAGCTCCTGCAAATAAAGATTCCAAAATGTTACGAGGACAGATTCACCCAGAACAGAGGGTTAAATCTGACTTCCTAACAGTGTCTGTGTATCCTGCTCCTTTTCTTGCCTTGTCTTCTGGAAGAACCAAAACAAAATGTGGTTACTATGAAATGTAATTATATTTCAGTTTTGCTAAATTGAGCTCAACATTTTAAGGCAGACCACAGATTTTTGCATAGTCATCTCCAAACATCTTGCACTCCATCATGCCCTAGTGGAACCTGGTAACATCAGTCAGTCTCTATGGGATAGAAATCAGGAACCTTTTGTGTGTGTAAGGCAAATGAGTCTGAAATTTTGGTCTGTGCCCTACAACAATAGCAGCAAGATCATTCCATTCCCCTACCCATGAAATAAATACTATCAGTGAGGAAGTAAGATACTGATCTAGAATTTTCTGGCCTGGTTTGGTCACGTGTCTGCATTTATTTGCTTGCCACTTAGCATCTATTGCATGCTAATTATGCATTATGATTTCCAGGGTGATTAGCATGCCTTTTTAGCTGTGTATTCTCTCCAACTTTCATTGCACACTTCTAACATAGATAATATGTAAATATTTCCCTTCTGCAGTGGTTTCCACTGTGTGCTCTTTGGATTTAGCTACTCTGTGAAGTAAATAGTGGAGCTGGTTGAACTCTTCATAACAAATATTTCATCCAGAAAATTCAGCTCTTCTGTAAATGTAATGCACACAAGCTGATTGCGATTTTCCCAAATTAGATCATTATTTGTAATTGTCTGCTGAATTATTTTTGTGAGCAAACTGTACCCTATGAATTATCTGCAATTTGAACACTATGATTATTTACTTTAAGTTATTCCTTGTGTGTGACTGTTCACCTGGTTTATTTCTGGTCCCTGATTGGATAGTGTGACTTTTAGAAGTACATGCTTTATTTGGAATTTACAGTCAAGAGTTTAGTGTGAAGAAGATTAAATGGCTCTAGAAGAATACTGAGAGGGAGGTGAGGGAAAGAAGGAAGGAAGGAAGGAAGGAAGGAAGGAAGGAAGGAAGGAAGGAAGGAAGGAAGGAAGGAAGGAAGGAAGGAAGGAAGGAAGGAAGGAAATGTTTTCTCTCTTATTCTTAAAAGAATTTTGCATTTAGATACATATCTGAAAACAAAAATCTTCAATTAATGTGTTATTGTGCTCAATAGCACATCATATTTTTGACATTAAGGTATATTAAAATTAGAGTATTTAGTGAGGTCTCATCTGGTCTGATACCAAATCAATAATACCAGCTTTGCCAGGAATGAGATTAATAGAGGGTTGTTGTGCTCACATACTTGGGTCTCCTTGTATTACACGGATCACCAGATCATTAGAAACTGCCTCTTAAGGGAACTAAATATCACCTTAAAAATACTTCATGTTTTTATAATGACAGTTTACTCTGAAGTGGAAAGAAAGCAGAATTATGGAGAGAACCTATTTAACTGAGGTGACAGAGGTGATCACTGGCTAAATTGCAGATAGATGGCAACACCTCAGGTTCCTAAGCTGGTGCCATATCCATAAGCCACCACTGTCTCTTTTCAGCCTGGGCACATTCTTAAGGCCATATGAGAAGCTGGGCACCAGGGTCTGGCCCGTTTAATTCTTGATTCCTCTCAACAGGACTTAGTGTTGCATTTTCCAAATCCTGCACCTAATGACAATCTGCACACTTTAATGTATCTGCCAAGCACATGGGTTGAATCTGTTAATCTTTGTTTTGTGTAGCTTCATCATTCACCTACAGCTTCTCACAGTCACCAATCAGGTGTACATGTGTGGGGCTCTGCACCAAGTGCCTTTGCCAACATACCTGCAGGAGGAAATTTAACTTCTGATCTAGATTTTGCATCTGGCTGGGCTTTATGTGAGCACCTGTGGTAGAGACTGCATCAAGGGCACATTAATGAATCTTCTGTCTAACCTGGCCAAACTCTTTTTAGTGTGTGTGTGTCTCAGGCAGAATAAGGTAAAGATGACTTCTGGCGTTACGAGTCCTTTTGCTTCCCTTGAACCAAGTTTTTCCCCTTTCCTTGAACCAAGACACTCCCTAAATGAATGAAAACTGAGATAGTAATTAAATATGTCTGCACACATATCTACCTCACTCTAATAATATCCTGACTGTAGCCATGCTGGGGTCAGATTCACTTAGGGTGGGCACATATTTGCACCAGATTTAGACCTAAACCCATGTCCAATTCTGTGAAGTCACAGGCATATTCATTTCCTGGTTTTAACACTCTCATATGGCATGTAAAGTTTTGAAAGGTTAGGCAGGAAAGATCATAAGCCATGTTGTTAGCATGTGTGAGATTTTGTGGCTGTTTGAAAAGTGCTGAGATCCTCAAATGGCAGGTGCTATATAAGTGCCATGTATTATTATTATTTGCAATATTATCATTTAATAATATATTAATCACTTGCATGAAAGAAGTAAGATTTTACAATGTTGACTTCTTCTTCTATGCTTTGCAGGACATCATTTTATTTGCTTGAAGCACATCTAAAATAATGAGTCTAAACACAGAACTTAGTTTTTAATCTGTTACTGAGAATATGTTTTGTTTAAAGACAAATAGCCCTTCAGATGTGAAACTGCTGCTGCAAGTCAGCCGTCAAATATGTTCAGAGCTGTACTCTAACTCCTGAGAGTGTGCACACCCCCTTGAGACACTGGGGAAAAAGGAGTTAATCCTTAAGCACTCTAGAAAAGGGACTACAGTTGTCTCTCCATCCTGTAGGAATTAGACCAGCTGTGGGGAGTTAATTGCTTCCTATACACACCCCTCCTGCACAACATAAAGGGCTGTGTTGGAAGGGCCCTGGCTTGGCAGGGAGAAGGGGAAAGGAAGGAACCTGGGTCCAGTGTCAGACATCAGGTTTGAGCGAGGTGCTGTCCTGCTCTCTGGTGCTTGCCTGATGTGCCAGTGCTTAGGCAGGGCACAAACAAGCTATCATTATGTGATGGCTGCTGCTGAGAGGGGACAGTTTTGTTTGCTCTCGGCCTTTGGAACACGGAATTCTTCCTGGCTGATTGCACTTCCCAGAGTGATACTCCTTAGGAAATGCAGACATTTTCTAGTCCTTCTTTTTGTTGGTGTATCAATACATCATGTAATGCACATACATGCACTTCAGGGCACCCAGGGGTGGTCAGGGTAGGAGGAATCCTAAAGTATTGAAGTAGAACAGGCAAATAGTAGGGAGTGCTGGTGCTATGTATACAGAGATCTGTGTATGTACAGAGAGAATTGGATTCTTCAAGCTGTCCATTGCTGTTAGAAAAATTGCAATGAAGAATACTCAGGTTCTGAAAAACATCAGTCTAGTTTCCTTAAAATAAAATAGACTGCACAGCTGTAAACTTTTATTCTGCTTTCATTCAAAAACCCCAACTCCCTTTAGGGCAAGACAGTAGAACTTGAGTCCAGAACCTGATGCTTTCTGTTTATCCTCTCTACAGTTTGACATTACCTATGTTAATTGGCCAATATTCTTTGAATTTAAGTCTCAGGGATGCTTATAGGCAAAAGAATAATGTGTGTCAGGACCTGATTGACATGACCTAACTAGTGCCTGATCTGTTTGGTGCAGGGCTGCTGGTGGCTGTGCTGCTCTGAGTGGCTATTGGGGCTGACCGTGTTCTTACTCGGGGACCCTGGCACACCAGTGTGAACATCTTCTGTGCTGCTGTGGAGGCCGTGCCTTCCTAATCTATCTCCTCAAAGAATAGGGTTTCTTTTACCTCTTGGGCCTTGACATGCCTGTTCAAGGGGTAGGATTTGGCCCTTAGTGAGCGGATTATCCATTCCCTTGACATAACATAAAGCTCTAGGATTTACGGCTACATAAGAAAGTAATAATCTTGCCGGGACATGTGGGGAGTTACATACAGTATGTAAATCCCATCTTGAGATAGAAATATATTCCTTTGAGAGTACAGTTGTAAGAGACCTGCATTATGAAACCTGAATCCATGCAAAATGGCCTGGTTTCATTAGAAACTTGAATCTCACTTTATATCAGCTGAAACTCTTGCTATGGTCTGTGAACATTTCAAAGCAAACCTGGGCCAAGGTTCAAAAAATTCTTTTGTTCCCCTCTATCATGCAAACTTCATAGCATCATGCAATTTCAACACAGGACCAGATGAAATGCAAGGTTTTTCACTGAGTGTTTTGACACTTTTTTTTTGCTTATTTTTGTGGTGTTTGCCCATCTCAAAGTGCAATTCAGCAGCAGGAAGCCAAGTGACATCTTCGCAAAAGTCTTTATGAAAGCACTGTGATCTGAAACAGCCAGGTTCTGCACAGCTGCACTACAGAGTGCAGGGCAAGGCTTTAGCTGCTGAGTTTGATGCAGCCACACTCTCTGTCAAAAACAGACTGAAGGAATGCAACTCCTCTGGTTTCCATTTCTGCCTGAAGGGGAGAGTAGCTCAGTGAACCCACAATGAAACTTGGGAAAGGGGGAAAGGAAAACTAAATTACATTTAAAGAAAGAAAAAAAGCTTTTTGCTTTTTTCTTTTCTTTTAAATGATTGAGGGATGTTGATCTCTTCCCTATAACATAGATAAGGTTTCAACAATCCTTTCATTATAAGCCTAATATTGAAAGAAAACCTTACCAAACTTTGCCAAGCTGAAAATCAAGCTGTCTGAAATTTCATAGGCAGCAGTTCTGGCAGACCAGAATCCCTCCTTCCAGCATATTTACTAAGGTGTGTAAAGAGGACAGGAGGAGGAGAACAGAGAAAGTATGCAGAGGGAAATAAGTTCCTGTAAAAAAATCGTTTACCCTACTACACATACCATGATGTGCTGTTAGCACTATCTGATGTTCTTAAATATATTCTTCAAATTCATTTTCTTTACAGTGAAGTAAAGGCTAAGTCTAATGAGATGTGGTGTGTTAGATTTGTTAAACAGGTTTCTCTCTGTGTTGTTCTTTGATTAGGGTCATTTCATAACACAGATACTCTTGTCAAAGCCTGGAGTCAGAGCTATGCTTTGATTCTGGAGAATTGGGGTGATCTTGTGTGCTGTTTGAAAAACTCAGATTCAAGGCTAGTTTACACGTGCAAATTAAAGCAAGTTATTGATCAGATTCAAGTGACACTCTGCTTCCCTTTTCCACTGGAAGCACACGTGGGAAAGATCAAATATTTGTTACCAGGAGCAGAGAAACTACACCAAAGAGGCTTTAGTGATAGAAGAAATCAGATATATCATCTCCTAGCAACATAAGTAATGCTGTCTTTATTGAGAATGAAAAGCTTCAGTTTTCAGTTTGTCCTGAATGTGAAAATGGCAAAGATATCAATGAGAAGTGACTGCTCTTACCTGGTACTCTGACTAGCACAGACACACGAAAAGAATCATGACAGTGGAATTGTGGAATTCCACAGGGGGAAAACTCGATTTTTTTCCCACCCTCATAGAAGAAATTCTAGGAGATTCATAACCTCAGAAATAGAGGAAAAAAATTAAAACCATGCCAAGTCATTTTAAATTGGACTTCAAGATAAACTGAGATTTGATATTCCTGGATAATTACTAATGAGAACACTTTCCCTTTAATTATCTTGTGGTCACCGTTTCAAAGGTGATTAAAGCTATTCTTCACTAGATGTGGTTATAGATTTAATGCAAACCTGGTCTTTCTTGTGGTTTTATCACAGCAATTAAATCTGACTTGTGCACAGACTTTGTGTGGCATGAGGGATTTCACCAAGCAAAATGATTTTACCCTTCAGGCAATGTTAAATTTAGGAAAAATATAATTAATTATATCAGACAGGTATCTATTATACATCATGCACACATTCTTAGAGACCGGGGGCCCACTTCTACTCAAAACAGAAACAGTCGTTCCTTCCAACTCTGGTCTCAAGCACAGTAGCAACTGTTGCCTGTTCAGACATGCCTTAATATCATCATTTATATTATCTATATCAAGCAATCATCCATTCTTTGAGAAGAAACAACAGAAAATCCCAAGTTTTGAATGTAAGTTCTCCCTTCTCATCCCATTTTCACTGAGCATTTCATGGTTCTTCGCTCTCTTCCCGATTGTGTTCAGTAGTTATGTCTTGGAAATAATGCAGTGTTAGCCTATTATAGTTACAGGCTATGCAATATGTTTCTATTTAGCTTTTATCTGCTGATTGTAAGATTACCTGATTGCATTTTATTTTTTTCCCCCTGGACTACTTGATGGGTTTGTTGCTAACTTATCTAACACTGCACAATCCCTCAGCCCACAAAAATCTTCCGATTTAATTAGGGTTTTAGGCCGCTTTCTAAAGACAAAAGGCTGCATATTCAAAATGCAAGTAGGCACTCAAGACGCCCATGTCAGTGATACTGCATGCTATTAAAATGCCTTTCATCAGAGGATCTCAAAGCCCTTTAAAAACATTTGCAAGGCATCAGGGAGACAGAAAAGTATATCTAGTTTACAGATGAATGAACTGATAGGATGTGTAAGTTATAGATATGCCATGCTAAACATCAAACTACTTTAGTTTTGATTACCTTAAAAAGATGGTGTTTAAGATACATGGGTGAGATGGGCATTTTTATTGTTGCTGGGGTTCCTCCCTAACTCTTAAGATAGGTTACCTGTAGGGGAATGAGCAGGATTTAAACTTCATCTATTTGCAAGCATAACATGAAAATGAGAAGATGGAGTGAACTTTTCCTGTTTTGCATTCCTCTAATATTCCATAGAATTTTATTCATCTGTCTGATTAAAATAAAATAAAACAGAAGATTTAAAGATGGTCCTAAGGAAATAAAAAAAAAAAGGCAGTAGAGAACTTGTTTTACAGTTGAATTATTGAAATAGAATGTTGTTTGGGAAAATAAGCTGTGAAATCTTGCAGAGCTGTTACCAGATTTCATCTCTATCTTCTTTTATTGTTTCTTTTTAAATTCAAAAGCCTTAGTTCTTGAAAGACTCTTGGAAGTATTACAGCATTCAGAGCAGTGACATTGTAAAATATAGGCTACTAATCACTGAGTAGCTGTGCAACATACAGCTTTTTCTATCTGTCATATTTAATAACTAGACTATCATATCATTTGATTCTCATGTGCCAGAATCAGAGTCCTACCTCTCAACAGTTTGGAACCATGACAAAAATAATATCACTCAGCCAATCTCATGACTCAAGTGACCTTGGCCTTTGATCCAGTCAGATCTTATCAGATCTTCAGAGGGTCAAGGTACACCTGTTTTTAGAGTTTTAGCATTTGAGCCTTAAGCATTAGAGGGCTACAGGGGACACACAATACTCAGAGGAAAATGCAGCGTTCTGCTCTCTCAGGCTGTGTGTACCTATGTGTATGCACACAGCCATGTGCCTCTGCCTCAGGAAGGGGGGCGGTTTGATAATGCAGTTTGTTATTTAAAACTGAGCTTAATCCAAAGCAAAATCGTTTGTTTTCCTCTTAGGAATAGCATGCATGTATGAAAATGTTGGTAATGGCAAATACCTCATTAAAAACGTTCTTGCAGCATGCATAGAGTAAGAGAGGCAACTTGTCAGAGCAGGTATCATATACATGAAATGCATCACCACTTAACAGCACAGAAACATGCTTTGTATGGGAAAGAGCATGATCAGGTGCACGTCTGCCATATTAAAGGATTATGAGAAATGGGAAGAAAACAATACCTAATTTTGAATGTAAATATATTCTGTTTTTTAAAGAGGCATCTCTTGAAGCAACCATATTATGAGATATAATACTACAAAATCTTCTTCATTTAGCACAATAGAGAGTATTAATTCTTAAGTCTAATTTCTCTTTCTGAAGCATGCAAGAAAGCCATATGTTGGAATGTAGGAGGTTTGTAACATGTCCATTTAGTCAAGAATAATGTGCAGCCAGAGGCACTGAAAACGAGTGTTTTGTTGATAAAAACATGCCAAGCATTTTATTCCTAGCTATGAAGTATGGCATAAAGTTTTGATGATCAATGTGGACTCCTCTATGGAAAGTTGTGCTGTGTACACACCAGGCTAATGTGTATATATTGTAAGCTATAGAGATATTATTATCATATAGATCATTGTTTGCAAACGGAAGCTTAGAAGGCTGTGAAGATAATTTCTCATGACAATTATTATGTACAGTGGGTGTAGAAATTGTTTGCCTGTGACCCTCAGTAATTGTTAGTGAGTCATGTCTGCACATCTAGCAGGAGAAAATGAGGACCCTTCAATTAGAGAAACAGGGCAGTGTTATTGAAATGTACACTCTGCACAAGTGTTCCTGAAGTTCCCTGTCCCAGCCGTGCTGCAGTCTGGCCCCAAACAGCAAAGCAGAAGATTTGGTTGCATGTGATGGAAAATGGTGATTGTCTGCTGTAAATAGGGATCAAGGCGTAATGTTCTTAACTCATTAAGTTTAAAGTGGGGAGGATATGATGCAGAGCTTCTAACCTACAACACTGCTGTGTGTTCCAATTAATCATATCTTAATTTCATGGGTGGCTTTCAGTAACAAGGAAAATGATACAAAAACTTTCCTTTAGAGGTACAAGGGCAATAACTACCACCAGTGGCTTCCACCTGGGTCCTTTTTAAAAATCCCGTTATATAGCAGCACTAATTTCACTAAACTCATGGGGTATTTCTGCTTGCTAAAGGTCTGCTTGTGTGAGCCAGAGTTATGGAATTAAACCTTTAATATTGCTGTAACAAAGCAGGAATTATCAAAAGAAAGCTCACTGTAAAGAGAGAAAAGGCAGTGATTGCTTGTGCCTTTCTCCTAATTTGGCTGCATCTTTCCTTCCAATGCTCCCTGTCACTTACTTACTTTATTTTCCTACTTGAGAGATAGAGAGAAATGATCAATCTCATCATGCATAAATGTACTTATGGGGATGCTGAACTTGACCCAGCAAGGCCTGTATCTCAGGGCTGTTAAGGAGGTAAATGGTAACATTTGCTGAATGGTATCATGTATGAATTATCAGTAATGTTAACAGTGATATTTTTATAAGTCAAAGCAGAGGGGGCTCTATTCCCTGAGGCATCTGGGTAATTTTTTTTTCCTACTTTCTTTTCCACAAATATGAAATAGTGTCTTAAAAAGACTCGTGCAGTTGGGTTATTTGGGTTTGTAGATAGGATGAAACACAGCAGAGCAATGTATTCTGGCAGTCACTTTCTATATAGCTGGCATAATGTTGTTTTTACATCCATCACAGACAATTAAAAGGGAATGCATTTGTATAAAATGATTCTGCAACCTTTTATTTTCCTTCAAATATGCCAGTGAGTCAGGTGAACTGAAGACCTCTTTGAACTGTAGACTTTTTCTGTTTTTCTCTACCCATTTTAATTAATGAATATAAAGCAGCCATAAAGGATGGGTCCTGACTCATCTTGGGAGGAATCCTTCCCTTCCTTGGGAAGGAATCTTGGATTCCTTCCATTTCCTGACCAGCCCCAAACACCAGCTCTGTCCTCCCAGTGCATTCATATGATCCCAACACTGTTTCCTCTTTGTAACTCTTGATACTTCCACCATTTCTCTAAAGAAAAATACCATTTCTTAAAGGACAGAGCAAATAAGGCATCAGGTTCCTGTGGCCATTCCTCTCATCTTTCCCTCCCTCTTCCCCTTCCCACTGGTCTTGGATGTGCTGTGACCTTTCTGTGCATGGCATAGAAAATGCAGTTAGGCAAAACAATGCTCCTTTCTGCAGCGCACAATGTGAATCCCAAACCCTGAACAACAGAGGCCTGTCTTGAAAGATAGACCTACAAAATTCCTCCCAGGCAATGGTCAGGTGCCCAAGAACATAGTTTAAAGTGAAATTACTTTGATGGAGTGGGAAACCTACATACTTTCCTTTTATATTATTCAAGAGTATAAAATGGCTGAAGTTTT
>WAAE01022802.1:2369-39453 GCA_013400495.1 Nicator chloris
CACCTCCCTCTGCACAGAGAACTTTGCACCATCTAATCTAAACCCTTCTCTTCGTTTAAAACCATCCCCCTTGTCCTGCCACCATCCACTTGTGTAAGAACCCGCCAAGTGTCCCTGGGGAGGGGCAGGCCCAGCTCTGACACAGGCACAGCCCCTGCCCAGGTGCCACCAGCCCACGCACCCAGTGTCACATGTCTGCTTCCCTTCCCCACGTGCATCTCCCAGGGGAGAGCACATTTCCTGTCCAGCTGATGAGGGGGAGCCAAGGGGCTTCTGCACTCCCTTGGTGCAGGCTGCAGCCACAGGGACCTCTTTTCATGGAATCCCGGAGTCACAGTCACAGAATCATGGAATCTCAGAGCTACAGAGCCATGGAACCACAACCAAAGAGTCACAGAGCTAGAGAGCCATGGAACCACAACCAAAGAGTCACAGAATCCCAGAGCTACAGAGCCATGGAGCCACAACCAAAGAGTCACAGAATCACAGGATGATTTAGGTTGAAAGGTACCCAAAGACCAGCCCGTTCCAACCCTCCTGCCATGAGCAGAGACACCTTCCCCTGTCCCTCCCAGCTGTCTCTGCACATGCCCTAAGGTGTCCACAGGTTAAGCCTTTCCAAGCTCCCGGGAAATCCAAGGTCCCCAGAAAATGACCAAACCCAGTGTTCTGAGGCAGACTTTGTCCTTGCAGCCCAGCTGGCCACCCCAAAGCTCAGGATTAACTGTAAGCCTTTAGAAACTCCAGGAAAGCCAAAAATAAACACAGCAAAACAAAGCATTTCCCACTGAAAAGCCATGGCCAAGGAAAGGCACTGCTGGGCTGGCTCCCCGGAGGCAGCTCGGGGACATTTATTGTGCCACTGGTACAAATGTCTCTCTTTGGCTGTGCTGCTCCCCTGGAGTTCCCTTCCAGCCTGGGAGAGAAGGGGATGGGGACTGGACACCATCCTGGGCCAGCAGCACTCCCAGCCCCTCACAGAGCCCCTTCCCAGGGCTTTGGGACCACACTCTGCACCCAGCAGAGGATGAAGCCTCAGGAAAACAGGAATAGTGCTGGAATAGTGGGAAAGACGTTTAAACAACCGCTGTCTGATTTCCAGACTCCAAATTGCCCCCAGCGCCTCGGCACCAAAATTTGTGTCATGGTAGAAACTGGGTCTTGGTAAAAACTTGGGAGAAATGGCTCCTTGGGCTTGTGGGTGACATCAAACCCAAGGATGTCACCTTGGAGGTCACTTGAAGATGAAGCTGCAGCCCCACAGCCAGGCTCTGCCTCCAAGCCCAGCTGAAGTCTCCTCTCCCTTCACCCCCTGACGTCAGAAACTGAGGTTCAAACCTGGAACACCAAGGCCTGCAGGAGCTGAGCCTGCTTCCCCTGCCATGCCCAGCAAGTCTGGTGGGGGAGCAGAATCCCTTTGCTTCCCACCATGAAGGGCTAAAATCCATTTTGTGGCCTGGAATGGACCCAGCCAAGTGGGATTCAGCAGCTCTGCACAGAGCTGTGTAAATGTAGGGGAGCAGGATGGGGTGAGGGAGGCAGCCCATGAACCCAGCCTGGGCAGCTGCCAAGGCCAGGGTGGGCACTGGGGCTGGGAGCACCTTGGGACAGTGGAAAGTGTCCCTGCCACGGCAGGGGTGGCACTGGAGGAGCTTTAGGGTCCCTCCCAAGCCAACCCAAGCCATTCCACGTTTCTGTGATGCCTGGCACGCGGGCAGGGCACGGCAGCTCTGTGCCAGCAGGGTTCAGCTGGGGCCCTCCTGCCTGCCCACAGCTCCCAGCTGTGCCTTGGGGGACGGGACGGGGACAGCCAGGCCATGCCACCTGCAGCAGCGATCCTGGGCAGCAAAGGGCCCCACCTCAGAGCCTGGCCCAGGGACATCACTGCCCTGAGCCCAGGGGACAGCAGGCTGCTCCCACTGCTGTTCCTGCTCCTGTCCCAGCCGTGGGTGGGCTGGATGCAGAGCAGGTCTGCACCTCCACGTCCCTGTCCCCATGGGCCAGCAGTGTCCCAGCAGTGTCCCACCACCATCTCTGGGGTCAGTGCCACCACTCAGAGCTCTGGCATCACCATCATTAACCCCTCCTCCCTCAGGACACGTTAGGAACAAACTGAGGGAGGGAGAGAAGTGTCTGGAGTTCATAAATCAACTTGTGCCAAAGAAGCAACCTCTGCACTTCAGTGTGTGCAGGACACAGCCCCCGAGTGCTCCCAGCACCCACAGTGCCTCCCCTGCACTCCCTCCTGGCCATCCCAGCTCCATCCCCACTCCCCCCAGCCCTGCTCACTGGGAAGACCCTTGGGCAGGGTCCAGGGATTTGGCTGATCTCAATTATCACCACTTTTACCCAAACTGAGCCAAACCTTGACTGCTCAGGCATCCAGGAACAGGACAAAGCAGTGCCACAAATGCAGGTGGCACGAGGCACATGGGAGGCACTGAGGGGTAGGTTTTGGGGATGGAATTCTCCACACAGGCCTGAATTCAAACCATGTCTGGCAGGCAAAGGCAAGCCTCAGCTGGTTCTGTCTTTGCCTGAGTTAAAGGTGAGCGGGGATAGAATTAAATAAATCAATTAAATTCAACCAGCAGGAAGCTGGGCCAGGGCAGGCTCAGGCTGGATATCAGGGAAAAGTTCTTCCCCCAGAGGGTGCTGGCACTGCCCAGGCTCCCCAGGGAACGGGCACGGCCCCGAGGCTGCCAGAGCTCCAGGAGCTCCCAGGGATGCCCAGGGTGGGATTGTTGGGCTGTCTGTGCAGGGACAGGGGTGGGACTGGGTGGTCCTGGTGGGGCCCTTCCAGCTCAGGAGATTCTGTGATTCCATCAAACACATGGCAGCAGTGGACCCAAGCAACCAGGCTTCATTGTGGCAATGTCCCCACAGAGGTCACCCAGCTTTGCAGGTGACAGGAGAGCCAGAGGAGCCGTCCCAGCTGAACTTTCAGGCAGAAGCTGCCAAATCTCTTTCAGCCCTGGGACACTGAAGGCTCCTGCAGCCTCCAGGAGCCATTTCCAAGCAATTCCTGTTCGAGTCCCCCCACAGCTGGATTTGCAGATGTTCAGGGCTGCAGATCCTCACCAGTGCAGGGCAGGAGCAGGAAATGCCACGCTCCTGGAAGCCCAGAACATCCCTGTGCTACCACAGAGTGCTCTACTCCTGACAGCAAACGGGGCCTGGGAAAGCAGGAGGGGAGGGAAACCTGTTTGGAAACTGCTGGACAGGGGGACAGAGCCAGAGAGCTTCACTTCACCCAGAAACAGCTCCCAGGTGCCTCCAGCCCAGGGCAGGGATGTTCTGAGCAGCACAGAGAGCAGAGCTGAGCATCAAACAGCAGCCTGCAGCACACTCCTCACCCGACAGGACGGGATGTTGCCAAATTGTGGGATCCTGAGACAGGAACATGCCCAGCACACGGGCTGCTCTCTGAAGGGAAAGGGACAGACAGCCCTCTAGTGTAAAGCCAATGCTAACCGTGTTTGCACGGCCACAGAGAGCACTGATCAGGGCCACATCCCTGAGGACGTGTGCTTGGGAAGGAACCTGGGCACAGGGAGAGGGACTTGCTCTCACCACAGCTCCCACTGCTCCTGAAAACATGCCAGTGCC
Organism: Nicator chloris; assembly: GCA_013400495.1. Classification (NCBI taxonomy): domain Eukaryota; kingdom Metazoa; phylum Chordata; class Aves; order Passeriformes; family Pycnonotidae; genus Nicator; species Nicator chloris. The sequence continues at coordinate 5,979 of WAAE01022802.1, forward strand.
ACAGGGATGTGCAATCCCACACTGGTTGGGCTCTGGAGAGACCTTAAAGCCCATCCAGTGCCACCCCTGCCATGGCAGGGACACCGCCCACTGTCCCAGGCTGCTCCAAGGCCCAATGTCCAACCTGGCCTTGGGCACTGCCAGGGATCCAGGGACAGCCACAGCTGCTCTGGGCACCCTGTGCCAGGCCCTGCCCATGCTCACAAGGAAGGATCTTCCCTGATATCCAATGTAAACCCACTCTCAGCCAGTTTGAAGCCATTCCCTGTGTCCTGTCCCTCCAGATCCTTGTAGTGTAAGTCCTATGGGTCCTGGTGGCTTCCAGGTGACCATTTCTCTCTGCAGAGATAAATCCCACATTCCCAAACTCTGGATTTGCTCTGAGGCTTTCCAAGGACCCCTCTGGACAGGGGAGAGTGTGGAGCCCTCCCAGCCTTACCCCAGCTCCCCCAAAGGGCTCCTGAGAGCCCAGCAGCTCATGGCACGTCTCTGACAAAGCCCCTATGGGAGCAGGGAAAGCTGAATTTGGGGGCTCAAAAAAATATTTTCCTTTCCTGTCCCTCCCCTCTGCTGTCGAGCCAGGCTGAGCTCCCTGCTCCCGGGGCACGTGGCTGTGTTGTGCACGGGGATTATTGTCCGTGGCTCCCACCATCACTCACAGCCTTAAGGAAGACGCACAATTAAAATCAATATTTGAAGTCATCAAACAAGCAGAGGCAAATTTGAACAGCCCCACAATTCACTGTGACATAACAACCCAGGGTGCAGGGCTGAGCACTGAGCTGCAGCGCCGAGAGCGCAGCTCTGCCCACAGCCTTCAAAATTTAATGAAAACACACCAGTTTTAAACACTTCCCCAAATCCAGCTCACAAAATCTGTCACTTTGATGTGAATGGTCCCAGTCTGAGACTAATCAGTCACTTTTACTTCCTCTTTAGTAGCTAAAGACGCAAATGAACTCCCAGCAAACCGCACAGCTCCGGGAGGAGAATTTAGCAGCCAGATGGTTCTTGCAAAAGATTGGTTTTTAACAGAAAAATAAAAGTGAGCCCGTTTCCCCCATGAGCAGCTCACGGGAGAAGAGGTGACACATCACAAGCCATTGCAAAGTGTGACATTAGAGCATCACTTCTGCCACAGAAATGCCCCTTCCTAAAGCACCGTGTACATCAGAATTATCACTAATAATGGGTCAATTAGTGCAAGGCACTGGAATTATCCCGTGCACTCAGGGAAGAAAGGGAAGCATCACACTGGAATGCAAACATCCCTTTGTTTCCAGTGGAAGGTGCAGCAGGAAGAGAGAAAACAAAGCACAAAGTGCTGGGAAGGCACCAGGATTCCCAGAGCCAGCGGAGGGAATGTGTCCAGCTCCCGTGGGATGGACAAAAGCTGTGATGGGCTGGAGATTCCCATCCAGGCAGTGAACCTCCCTCTACTGCTGTATCCATTTGTTCTCTCCAGACGGTTCCCACCTCCTGTGGAATTGCAGCTGGGGATGGGGATCAGAGCACAGCTGACAGAGACTCTCCAGGCCTCCATGGATCAAGGACAGAAATGCTGGACAAGGAAGATTCTGTGAGTCAGCTCCAGCAAAACAAGCAGCACGGGGCAAAAGGGTTTGAATCCCCTCGGGATGCAGATCCTGGAAGGAAGAAGGAGCCAATGTCCAGTGCTTGGCCTTGGCTGTCTGGGCTGCAACTGGAGCAGCAGCATGGGGAACAAATCCCATTCCACAGGCATTTTAATCTAAATTAAATTTAGATTGTTGTAGAAGGAGGGAAAAGTGCTTTTTAACATTTTCATGGGTTTTTTCTTCCTTTTTTTCCTTCTCTTTAAGTGTGTGTGAGTAGATTTATCTTTGTAATTCATAAGTTAAGATTGCTTTGCCTTTGTTTCTAGTCATGCTCTCACAGATAAAATTAGTGACCTAAGAGAATTAGTAGAGAATGTTTAGCAATAATGTCAAACCATTCCACAGGTGATTTGGAGATCTGCAGGGTGAGAACCCTGGACTCCTTCGGATGTTTCTGACCCACTGCTAAGTAATTCCTCAGCACCATATAGAGAGAAATCCTGTGCTGGGTACCCAAATGTCAGAGCTTTTTGAGTGAGTGAGAGGGCACAGGATTAAGAAGTAATATTGCCATGAATGGGANATGGCCAGGGACACCTCCCACTGTCCCAGGCTGCTCCAAGCCCCAATGTCCAACCTGGCCTTGGGCACTGCCAGGGATCCAGGGGCAGCCACAGCTGCTCTGGGCACCCTGTGCCAGGGCCTGCCCACCCTGCCAGGGAACAACTCTTTCCTAATATATGTCCTAGTATGTGCTGCAGGGTTAGGCAGAGGGAATTATGATGGTTGGGCCTGACAAAGAGAAGGTGAAGGGAGATTTAATTCCAGCCTCCAGCTACTCCAAGGAAGTTGAAAGGATGGCAGAGCCAAACACACCTGTGTGTGGGCAGTTGACACAGCAAGGAGCCACAGCCAAGAACACAGCTTGGGAGGTTCAGTTCAGACATCAGGAAAAGCTTTTTAATCACCTCCAGTACCAGGCAAGGCCAGCAAGGCTCCATCACTGGAGGTTTCCAAAGCTTGGATAGAGAAATCCACAGCAGACCCGACCTGAGGTGCAGCAGCCCTGTCCTGGACCTTCCCACCAGCACCTCCAGGATTCTGGGATTTGGCCAGGTTTGTGTGTCCTCAGAGAGGTCCCTGCCCCTGCAGAGTGTCAGGAAAGGCTTCCAGCACAGGGTGCATCTGAGGACTAGAGAGCTGCAGGGGAGCTCTAGTTAATTACCATCGATGTGGGACACCAGGCTGGGGCGGCTGGAACCAATCCACATGAAACTGGCCAGGGGCTTTGTCCCCAGGAGCAGCCACCAAAGTAAACACGGGGACAGGAGAACATCTGCAAGGGTCCTACTGCCATCCTGAGTGTCCCTGCTGCCGTCCTGAGTGTCCCTGCCATGGCCCCTGGCTGTGACCCCTGCTTTTAGCCCCTTTTGATATGTCCCCAGCAGCTGCTCTGACCTCACAGGGAACCAGCACGAGGTTCATCACTGCTCCTGCCCCAGCCCTGCCACGCCCAGGGACACACCCAGGCACCTCCACCTCCCCAGAGGGACGTGGGTCACCCATGGTGCTGACCCAGGCCAGGTGACAAGGGGCTTGGGCTGCCTCAGGCAGACAGGCCACGGAGCTGTGGAGGAGGACAGGGTATCTCCATCCTGGGAAAGACATCCATTCTTGGGAACACATCCATCCTTGGGAACACATCCATTCTTGGGAACACATCCATCCTTGGGAACACATCCATCCTTGGGAAGACATCTGTGCTGGACAGGACAAGCCCCTGAGCAACCAGACCTGACTTTGAAATCAGCTGTGCTTTGAGCAGGAGGTTCTTTAGATACCTCCAGAAGTATTACAGGTGTATCCAGGTGATTCCTCCAAAATATTCCATGATTTCATGAAAGCAAATATTCTGATCCTGGCCTTGCCTGACCCATGCAGACAGGACCCAACACTGCTACTTGAGAGTCATCAGGGTGATGCCACAAACTGCTGGGCCCACCAGAAACTGAACGAAAAATCCCAGCACTGGAGTCTTTGTGTTTTCCTGTTTCCAGTCTCCTTGATGCTTTGCATGTGCCTGTGGAGTGTTTCTGCTTTCCTTGACATCCAGGGAGGATTCCAAACAAAACTCAAGTGCTTCTCTAATCCCCTGGTTCCAGGAGAGGGACAATAAATGCTGTAAAATCTGCTGGTGCTGTTCATCAGCTGCAGTGTGAAGGTTGGGAGGAAGGTGTGCCAGCCCAGAGACACAAACCTGCTGTGGATGCAGCACCAGCCCTCAGGAGATCATCAGTCTTGTCACCTGACACTGTGGAACTGCTGAAGAGGTGATCAGTGACTGCTCAGACCCCCACACTTCAGCTCTGGGCTGAATTCAAGCATATCCTGGGTCCCTTGGGACATAACTCAGCATCACTCTCCTAGGGACAGTGCTGGAAAAGCTGACTACATCACAGAAAGGCTCAGTGATCTGCTCAAGGATACAAAGAAGGCAGAAGCAGGGCCAAGACCAGACTCCAAAGGCCTTCCAGGAGCATTCCCAAAGCAAAGCAAGCATGGTCAGAGTCTGTGGCACACCACGAGATGTGCTCTGCCCACAGGGCAGGGCCTGGCCGTGAGCTGCACACAGCCCAAGGGAAACAACACCCGTGTCACCTGGTGCCACTGCCCTGAGCCCACACATCCCCTCTGAACAGCACACAAAGGGTCACCAGCCACTCCAGACTCCCACTCCCGTGTGTCCCGGCAGTGTCAATCACACACAGCTCAGGCTGAGGTGAGTTTGCATATTGGAGCAAACTCTGCAGGAATTCCTTTGGCACCTCTGCGCAAGCACGGCAGGATCCACCCTCGGCCTCTTTTAGCTGATTAAGACTTTTCAGTACAATTGTCCCCTTTTCCCTCAGCCTCTGGAAGCCTCCAGGAGATGCAACCACAGCAGGAAAGGGGAGGAGAAGCTGGGCTTTGTGTCTCACCAGCCTCACTCCTCCCTCCCACACTGCCGTGTGTCTGTGATGGAGAAGCCCTGACTCCCTGCTACTCACAAACCCCACGGATCCTTCTGGCTCCAGGACACAGCACAGAGCTTTCCACATGGCCAGGAGGGACAGCCCCTCCCAGACACTCCCAGCCCTGGCAGGCCCCGCACCGAGATGCTGCCTCTCACATCCCCTCTGTGCAGTGGTGCAGGAGGCTCCTGTCCCACTGGGGCTGTGCCTCCTGCAGGAGGAGAAAACCTCTTTAGGAACATCAAAAGAGACACCTGGCACTCGGAGATTCGTCTTAATGAAGGTGACAGCAGCAGAGAGCATTGCAAATCCAAGGGGAAGAGGACACACACCTGATTAGAGCGGCTCCTTTCTGGTCCCTGCGGGGTGAATCCCAGGGCTGCAGATCCCGGCGTTCCAGGGATGGGCTCCCAGCCCGGATGGGCTCCCATCCCGGCGGGGCTCCCAGCCTGGATGGGGCTCCCATCCCGGCGGGGCTCCCAGCCTGGATGGGCTCCCAGCCCGGATGGGGCTCCCAGCCCGGATGGGGCTCCCAGCCCGGATGGGGCTCCCAGCCCGGCGGGGCTCCTAGCCTGGATGGGCTCCCAGCCCAAATGGGGCTCCCAGCCCGGCGGGGCTCCCGGCGTTCCAGGGATGGGCTCCCAGCCCGGATGGGGCTCCCAGGCCGGATGGGGCTCCTAGCCCGGATGGGGCTCCCAGGCCAGGTGGGCTCCCAGCCCGAATGGGCTCCCAGCCCGGCGGGGCTGAGCGGCCGGAGCCACCGGCACAGCAGCCGAGGGCAGGCTCAGAGCAGAGATTAGAGCTCAGCTCGGTGCAATCTTCCTTGTCCTGCTTTGTGTGGCGGCTCTGGCTCAGGCGATTTTCCCTCTCCTTCCACACGCCTCGGGAGGATGGGAAGGGAAGGGAAGGAGACCCAGCCCCTCCCAGGGCAGGCCCCAGTGCCCCCAGCCAGCAGCACTGTGCATGCAGGGGTGCAGTAGCCTCGGAGCATCCTTCCCTTCCCTGCCCCCAGCTCACAGGCTCCTCTCTGCTTCCGAGGAGAAAAATGTGGAAAATTCACATCTGTGCTGCTGGATTTTGTGGATTTGGGTTATTCCTTTGGAAGGCTCAATGGCCAAAGTCGTTGTTGGGGTCAGAAGAAGATTACAGGGCCTGTGTCAGCAGCCACAGACTGGCATGGGGAATGTGGGATCTCAGCTGTGCATCCCTGTGGCCCTTGCCAGCTTCCAGCTCTAAATGGATGGAGCAACAACCACTCTCCTGCCCTCTCAGTCCAGGCCCCTGGAGCAGGGCAGGGAGCAGGGCAGAGCAGAGCGAGATGCTGTGTAACAAACTGTCCCCTTCCTCCTTCCCACCAGTGACTCCCTGTCCTTCTCACTCCTTTATGGACACAACAGGCTCCCAGGACCATTTCCCAAGCCAAGCCTGGAGCTCCTGAGCTCAGGATGGAGGGAATTAATGAGGGGCCTGGCTGGTTCTGCACGTGCTGCCCACAGCCCTCTGCACTTTCTCATTGCTTCTCATTAACTCCTCCTCTGGCCCAGCTTTGTCTGGGAAAACATCCCGGATCCAGCAGGGAACAACGACGTCTGCACCAGTTCAACGCCCAGGCACCGAGTGGTGCAACAGCACCTCCACCTTTTTACCCTAAAATTCCTCTTTAAGCACATTCCTCTTTAGAAAACCTCTCCAAACACAGCCTTTGACGAGCCCATGGAATACAGGTCTGAGGTCTGTGCCACCTGCTGGGAAAGGGGGGACAAAGCCCAGAAAATGCAGCAGCCCCTTGATAAAAAATTTACATTATAAAGACAGAAAATATGGAATAATGCAATAAATGCTGTTTTCTCTCAAGAGGAAAAAAAAGGAGCTGCTCTCACATCGGTGATGTTGATGTAGGTTCTCATATTACAGGGGTTTGTATTCGGGTTTAAAAAAAAGAAAGAATAAGCATAGAAAGCCCTTTTTCAGTAAAAATGAATTGTGTTAATAAGGCAGCAAGTGCTGAGAGCAGGGAAAGCTCTGCCTGTCCAACTGCTCCTGGTGGCTATTTCTGGCTTACAAGGCACTTGAAGCATCCTGGCAGCCCACAGTGGGAAATGTAGCCCAGATCCAGTAGGATGGACACTCAGCTAAACAGAATCCCTCAGGTTCATAAGGACTTTCCAAACCTGCCAGCAAGCCAGGCTCCCCAGCCTCTCACAGGAGCAATTCATAAACTGCAGCAAAAAAAGCAAATAATTCAACCCCAAACTCCTCCAAGCCTTGTTCTATAAATAAAGCCGTTGTAACACAGTTTTTATATTTCATTATCCCCTGTGTTGCTCCACACGATGCTGGCGGCAGCCGAGAATGTCACTGCGTGGGGAGAGCAGCGCTGCAGCAGCGGCGGGGATGCGATCGGGGTGTCCGCACCACACCCAGCACCTGGACGCTGCTCTGCCAGCACCGCCAGCACCGCGGGTGACAAAGAACGCCCGGCACAGCCTGGCACCGGCGGGCTGAGCACGGGCACGGAGCCGCCGGGCTCAGATCGATGGTAACCCCTGCGCCGGGCACGGCCCCTGGCAAATGGAGGCTCGGCTATGAGGATCTCGTCAGGCCCGGGGAGAAGCTGGCACCGGAGCCTGCTCCCAAGGTGTTCCCCGAACAGGAATAAATTGGCCATTTCACGTTTTAGGTCGACACAAAGCCTCTCAAGGAGGCGGTGTGCGGTGTGGCTCACAGCTTGGATGTGTCCTTTGATCGTCACAAATAAATCAGAGTGCCCTCCAAAATAGAAAGGAAGAGAGAATTGTATCTGTGTCGCTGACGGGAACGGGAAGCGAGCTGGAGGCAGCACAGCCGGGAGCAGAGTGCGAGCAGCCAGAGGCTCCGCATGCCCAAATCTCCCCTGGCCAGCACCTGGCCAGCCCCGGAGCTCCCACGATGGGCTGATCCCTCCAGTTAAAACCTGCAATCCGTGGGCTGGGTTCGCAGCAAACACACCTGGGTGGCACACGCTTCTCGAGTGGGCTGAGCCCGCAGCCTGGCAGCGAGCGTCCCTCCCGAGCTGGGGCCTCATCCCGGTCCCCCCGGAGCCTCCGCAAGCGGCCAAGGCACGGCGGGACCTGGGGCTCCGAGAGCCGCCGCAGCCCCTGGCGCCTGTGCCAGCCCAGCCCCAGCCCCAGCCCGCACACCAGGGCCGGGAAGCAAAGATTTATCGCCAAAGTCCATGGAAAAGGGCTGGTTCAGGCAGAGCTCCGGCTGTGCCAGGCTGCAAGCTCCGTGCCTCTCCCCCGGCGCAGCGAGCGAGTGGAAAGGGGATCCATCCTCTGCACCCCCAGCCCTTCCCAGCCTCTGGCTCCCGGACACGAAGCGGGGGATCCTAAGGGAGGGCTCTGCGGGGAGCCCCCACCGCACCCCAGGACCCGCTGTCCCTGCGGGTCGCCCGGACCCTCCGCGAACTTCCCCTTCCTGAGGCACCGCGAGCGGGACGGGCTCGGGGAGCGGGGCCGGGGCTCCTCCGGCGGCCGGGCTGCGAGCGGGGGAAGCGGGGCTGCCCCAGCCCCTCTCCCGCCTGTCCCGGCCCCCTCCGCCGCGGGATGCGGGCTGGGGACGCTCTTCCCCCGGAAGCACCAACTTCGCCCGGTCACCCCAAGGCCGAGCTGAGCCAAGCCGAGGCTGGGCGGCGGCTGGAGGGGGCTCAGCCCGCTGCTCCCCCTCCATCCCGCCGCTCCCCCTCCATCCCGCCGCTCCCTTTCCATCCCTCTGTCCTCCTTCCATCCTGCTGCTCCCTTTGCACACCGCTGCTCCCTTTCCACCCCGCTGTCCTCCTTCCATCCCGCTGCCGTGCTCCGCGGCTGGAGCCGAGCCTGCCCGGTGCTCGCTCCCCCTCCGGCCTCGCCTGTGCTCCGCTCCCACAGCCGCCGCGCTCCCGCTCCCCCCGCTCCCTCCCTGCCGGCTCTCCCGGCCCCAGCGCCCGTTCCCAATCCGGCCCCCGGCCCCTCTTCCCCTCCTGGGACCTTGGCCGCGTCCGAAGACGCCAAGGGGAAAAAAAGTTGCGGCGAGGGAAGTTCCCGGCACGGGGCGAAGTTGGGGCCGCGGGCGCCGTGCCCTGCCCGGGGGAGCCGCGGCGGCGGAGGGGGACCGGGGCGGACCTACCTTCAGCTATCGCCCTCTTCATCTTAGGGGTCGGGGAAGGCACGTCTGGAGGCGCAAAGTGGAGCGGCAGCGGTACAATCCTTGGGAAAGCGGGGCAGATCCCGGTGCCAAACTTCAGCCCGAGCGGGGAGCGGCGGCGCACGGGGAGGGGGGGGCGCTCCCGGTGCCGGCGCCCTCGCTCATCGGGGGAATGAACAGCCCCCGAGCTGGAGTCAGCATCCAGGCGAGGCTCCCCCTCCCTGCCTCGCCTCGCCTCGCCTGGCCTCGCCTCGCCTGCCTCCTCCTCCCTCCGCCCGCCCGCCCGCCGCACGCACGGGGCCGGGGCTGCGGCGGATCCCGCGGCGGGGAGCGGAGCCGGCTGCACTGTATCCCGGGAGCGAGCGGCGAGCGAGCGGGGATGGAGAGGCGATGAATGTTTTATGGGATCATGTGGTTTGACGTGAGAGGAATCAGCCTAGATCGGATTTACTGGCTGGAGGAGTGAGCGGGAGGACGGGGGAGCCGGGCACGGGCTGGCGGGGGGAGGAGGGGCCGCTCCGACGGCGGCGGCTCCGCGGCGGAGCCCCCGCGGTGCGCGGCCGCGGCCCGGGCAGGGCTGCGCGGGGCCGGGAGCCTCATTCCTGGAGGAGAGGTGCCACCTAAAGGAAGCGGCGGAGAGGGACGCCCGGGCGGCGGCGGGAGCCGGGCCCGCTCCCTCCTCCCCACCTCCCGCCGCAGCCGCGCCCGCACCGCCCCGGGTGCGCCGGGGGCCACGGCTCGGAGCCCTTCGGGAGGCACCGGAGACCTCGGCGGGTGTTTTCCCCTGCTCTGGATCTGCGCACCGGGGAGGCGGCGAGAGACATCCGAACCCGCGATGCCTCCTCTTCCTCACCAGATTCGGCTGCTGCGGGTGTGGAGCTGCTGCTTTCCCGAGGGAAGGATGTCGGAGAGCCCTTTGGGTACAGCCCGAAGGAGAACTCTTTCCTGTGGCTGAGCCCTCTCGCCATCCCTGCCCCTTGGGATCACTCTCCCGCGGGCAGGAAGGACGGTACCTTGCCTCAGTTTACCCAAAGAGCACGAGGGTTACACTGTAGCTGAAGCTGGATTCCCATCCTGCTGAGCCCTCCAGCAGCATTCCCTGTCCTGGAGGGACAAGGGCTCCTGCACAGGCAGATCCCATCTGCAGCCACCTCATCCGGGAAGCAGAAAGATGGATTTTTATTAAGTGAACTTATTTGCTCAGTGGGGAGAGGAGGAGGGAGGGATTGTGCCAGGGAAAGCTGAACATCCACTCTATGGGGAGGTGGTGGCTCTGTCCCTGCTAGTCAGAGGTTCAGCTACCACCAGATCCATGGACAGCGTGTGGATATGTCTGTATCCATGTGAAACCCCTCTTGGAACCCTGCATACAGACCTGGTGCCTCCAACACATGGGACATGGAACTCTGGGAGCAGGTCCGGAGGAGGCCATGAAGTTGCTCAGGGAACTGGAGCCCCTCCCCTATGGAGACAGGCTGCGAGCTGGGATCCTTCAGCCTGGAGAAGAGAAGGTTGTGAGGAGACCTCACAGCACCTTCCAGGGTCTGAAGGGCCTACGAGGAAGACAGGGAGAGACTTTTCATCAAGAACTTGAGTGCCAGGACACAGGGAATGGCTTCCCCCTGCCAGAGGGCAGGGATAGGTGGGATATTGGGCAGGAATTGTTCCCTGGGAGGGTAGGCAGGCCCTGGCACAGGGTGCCCAGAGCAGCTGTGGCTGCCCCTGGATCCCTGGCAGTGCCCAAGGCCAGGTTGGACATTGGGGCTGGGAGCAGCCTGGGACGGTGGGAGGTGTCCCTGCCATGGCAGGGGGAGGGGAATGGACGAGCTTAGGGGTCCCTTCCAGCCCAATCCATTGCAGCATTCTACAATGTGTGTATTTATCTTTATCTGTGTACACCAGGTATAGAAATGTCCTGAGCCTTCATTCCTCTCTTATGGTTTGTCACCCCAATATTCATCTCTTCCAGCTTGCCCTCAGGGGGGGTGTCACAAGCACATCCCTCCAAGGCCTGCCCAGTTTCCACCTTTCCATGTAGGCATCACTGCAAGGTGAGCCAGGGTTCGGTTTCTGCTGTGTGAAATAACCCTCTCAGCACACCCAGAGGCTGTGGGTGCCTCACACTGACCCAGCCTACAATCACTTACGGAAAAAAGAAACTCAGCCAAAGGCACCCAACTGGACACTTGGGGCAGATGGTGATTTACTCGGTGTGGGCTTTATTTTTGCCAACAGCCTCAGCTGGTCCAAGGTCCTGGGCTCAGAATCACAGAATCACAGGATGGGTTGGGTTAGAAGGGACCTTAAAACTCATCTGGTTCCAATCCCACTGCCGTGGGCAGGGATACTTTCACTAGGTCCTTGAAACCCCATCTGAAAATGATCCAGGAGAGCTGTCCAGACAGCCTCTAACCATGCAGATGTGAAGTTCTGTACAGCCTAGGGCCTGTAGCCCCTTCCTCCAGCCCCCTGGAGAGGGCAGGTGGCCCCTAGGGAGGGCAGGAGGCTCCCTCTGGCCACTGTCTTTCTGCTCCTCCAGAATGCAAAGGTGCAGAGCTGATTCCCTAATCCTCTTCCTTCCCACACCTCCAGCCCAGCTCAGGCATTCCCTGACCTTTCCTACCCCTTCTGCCTTGCCTGCCCCCTTCCCTCTGTTTGCTTTGGGTGACTCCCAGCTGTATCTTGCCCATCCTGGATTTTCCAGGAGCCCTGTACACACTTAATGAACGAGGAGAGCACTTAATGAACACCCTGCCAGAGGAGCATTGTGCCCACAGGGTCACAGCTGGGACACTTGGGTCACCCTTGGGTGCTTGGGCGGTCCATGGCAGGTCTGCTCTGAAGGAACAGAAGGTTTTTCTGGAAATGCCAGGATAGGTGAGGTCTGGGAAGAGACAAGGAGCATTCCCGTGCAATCTGCTGCAACACACTCAGTTGTTGGTTCATGGACATCTTCTGGGAGGGAGGATGATCCCACCCTGCCCTGCTATTCCTGCAGTGGCAGCCCAGCCAGCACAGCCACTCCTCCCCTTTTGAACACACCTTCAAGCACTCCTGTTTCAGCAGTGCCCTTTGACTCCACCATCCCGAGTGGTGCAGCAGGAGAGAGAGGTCAGTGACGTGCAGGGCATCAAAATAGCTGCAGAAGAAAGGACCCTGGAGCTGGAATTTCCTGGGAGAGGGCTGGAAGGTGAGCAGGAGCACTGAAGGAGTTAATTGAAGCTCTAGTCACAGGCCCGAAAATTCCAGGTTGTACCAGGGAGGCGGCGGCTGCTTGGCTGACATTTCTAAAAGGTTAATCTGGAAACGCAGAGAGCACATCTGTACAGGGCTGGGGCTGACTTCCTGCAGATCCCTGCACCTCCCTGGGCTGTTTGAGCAGCAGGTGTTGCACAGAGGGCACCTGAGGCAGCTCGGGGCTGTGACCTTGGCATGCAGCGATGCTCCACGTGGGCGGCTCTGCTTCCAGGCCCGTGGGACAAGGCACAGGAGACTGGCTCTGCCTTGTGCCCCGCGTTGGACATCTGTGCTTCCCATTTCTCCGTGTGGCATTCCAGCAAGAACTGGGTGAAGGAGGGGTCTCCCAGGCAGGAGAGCTCCTGGAGGAGCCGGGGTGCTTGCAGTTGCAGTGGGAGTAACTCTGGAGAGGAGCCAAGGCTCCTGGAGATGAAGACACCTTGCTTTGACTGGATAATTACATGTTCCTCTTTCCCTAATGCTTAACCACACTGGGATCAATTCTCTTCCTTCATGTTGGAGTCTTGTCTGCAAAGTGCCATCCCTCCCTGCTCTCCTCAACTCGGTAATCCAAGAGGATTTAGGGCACACTCCTGGGCCTGTAGGCACTGAAGAGAGAGGTGGATGTGTGGAAATAGAGGGCGCATGAAATGGGAATTCATTGACCTTTGCTGTGCTCACACCCACCTCTTCCTTTTTTAATGGAGCCTAAAGGAATTGCGTCCTGAATCCCAATATTGAATAAAGTGTTTCCTTGTTCTGGTCCAGTAAAGGCTTTTCACCTTTCTTCCCCATGGCCTTGTGGCTGCGCCTGTCCTGTGTCTGATGTGGCTGGGAGCACCTGAAAACATCTCTGAGAGGAGCAAGGAGGCAGAAAAAGGGCACCAAAAGACCAGGTTTTTTGCTCTTTCTAGTGGAAGGGGGACAAGATGCTCTTTTAAGGTCCCTTCCAACCCAGACCATCCTGGGACTCTGTGTTGTGTCTCTGCCACGTTCTGGCACTGCCTGTGCTTGCAGGAGACAGGAGGAGATGTGGGCACACGGTGCAGCCTGGGCAATCAGCATCTGAGGGAATGTCACCGGCTCCCATGGAGAATGATCCCTCTGGGCCTCTGGAAGAGTCACCCTTCAGGGACAAGATCTTTTTAAAGTGCCTTCCGCCTGCTCTGAGGCCAGGCATGGCACACCATGGGGGGGACTCTCAAATACAGAACTAAAAGGGCTCCCCAGACTCGCCACCACTGCACTATTGACAAAGTTTATGTTTGACACCTTCTACCTGTTGACTTTTCGTGACGGGCACCAAGACTATGGCTCATTCCTGGACATTTCCAGCAGCTGCAACACGGCTCCTGCAGACTGGGAAGCACTGGGAGGCTCCACATCAGCAGGGCTCCTCGCCAGGGGAGCACACCAGGAGGCTCTGTGCTGACAGCATTTATCCAGGCAACCAGAGTAGCTCCTGCTCCGTTTTCAGGACCTGAACTGATGCACTCCACTGGGCAGAGAAGTTCTGTGCTGGCAAAGTGACTCTCCCAGCAGAACAGGGTACCAAGACTGAATCATCCTACCCTCACACCAAATATTTATAACCTATAACAGATATTTTACACGTAACTGTATTAGCAGTTGACGTGAAGTTGTGGCAGGTGGGACCTGTGGGCCTGATATTTCTGGGGCTGAGAGATTTCAGCCTGCAGGCAGCTGCTAACTTTCTCCCAAGGAAAAAGGTCTCAAGGAAACTTCTTCTCAAAACAATCTTAGCAAACAACTCTCCTTTCTCAAAGCAATCTTTCTCCAGGTGTGTTTTGCTTTTCTAGTTCTCCAAACATTTGAGCTGTTTCTCTGGTTTAACCAATGGGATTAGAGAGGTGTTGTTCCTATTCACCAATCGTGTTTATAAGGTGTATCAGAACACCTTATAAAAGTAGTAAGAATTAGACAATAAAGCTTTTCTCTATGCTCTTTGCCTTCTGAAATATTTGGAGTCTCTCAGCCTTTTCTCGTGTCCTACAATGACATGGGACCTTGTTCTGGGATTGTTCTCCAGAACACCTCAGCTCCCACAGGAAGTGCACCACAGAGAGAACAAGCCCAGCTGTCCACAGGAGGAATTTCCTGGGGAAGAGGAGGGACAGGCACTGAGCTCTGCTCTGTGGTGAGCAGGGACAGCACCCAGGGCAGGGCTGGAGCTGGGCCAGGGCAGGCTCAGGCTGCAGAGCAGGAAAGGTTCTTCCCCCAGAGGGTGCTGGCACTGCCCAGGCTCCCCAGGGAATGGGCACGGCCCCGAGGCTGCCAGAGCTCCAGGAGCCTTTGGCCAGCGCTGCCAGGGATGCCCAGGGTGGGATTGTTGGGGGGTCTGGGCAGGGACAGGGGCTGGGCTGGGTGGTCCTGGGGGTCCCTCCAGCTCACACAGGTGACATGCCAGGTCTGGTTTCTTCCCCACAGTCAGCTGTGCCCTGGGTACCAGAGCAACTCAGAGGCTACCAGAGCACCTGGGAGGGCCAGCCCAGTGACCAGAGGACAGAGGCATGGCTAGCCACCCCTGGACCCATTGTGCAGGGACATAGGACGTGGCAGGGAGCTGCTGGCTGACCCTGGGCCCTGGTGTGAGCTCTGCCTGGCTCCAGCCCCAGCAGGCAGGGCACTCCGTCTCTGCCAGCTGCTCAGCTCATTACCAGACTCATTAGATCAGGGAAAGGCACTGAGTGTCTGTGTTGCTCCATGGGCTGCTTTGCTCCACCTGCCATGAAAAACTGCACCAGAGCCTGGCTGGGCAGGGCAGGGCAGGGCAGGGAGAGAAAAGCTCCCCCTGTGTCAGTGCATCCACCCCTGCACTGGCAGCCATCCCCCTGGCTGCTGCTTCTCCCAGGAGTGAATTATGGCCTTGCAGCTCCTGCTCCGTGATTTCGCTCACATTTCAGGCCTCTCCTGCCTGAGCAATGGGGTCGGCGTGGACGAGTTGTTCCTGTAAATCATCCCAGCACCGCTCCAGCCTGACACATCAATCCCCTCTGCTAAAGGTTCCCACCTGGTCCTGATGGTGCTGCTGAGACGGGGATGTGCCAGGAATCCTTCAGAAGGCTGTGCAGGACGGGCTGCAGATTTATTCAGGTGTCTCTTGCAGAAAGCTGCTCCCTTTCCAGCCTTGGGGAGACTCACCTGGCTGAGGGCTGCCCCTGGGCTTGGAGCTGCCCCTGGGTGGGGCAGGTCACCTGTGGCTGCTTGGTTTCCCCCGGGCTGGATCGCAGACCCTGGGGGGCCGTATCCAGTCCCCGGGCCATAGTTTGGGGACCCCTGTTCTAGGGCTTTATTTCTCCTGGAGAGTGCAGAAGTCTCCTGATTTGCATCTAGGCCCTGATGTCACTCTCCTCCTCGTGGTCTTGGTCATTTTTGACCAAATGACCTCGTGGTCATTTTGGGGGAGCAGTGGAGGCCATACCCGACTCAGAAGAGGGATACAAGAACAAGGTAACTAACATTTAATCACTACCTCTTTTAACATGGGAACATGTAACAATATTGAACGTGACTCTGGTAACTTGTTCAGCACACCAGGGACCTGGGAAGCCAGCACAGCCGTGGCCTCTCCATTTCTGCACCGGCCACTCTCATCCCCACCTGAATGCCAAACCTGCAGGCAGACACAGGGTGCAGACCCAGCAGGTTCCTGGGGCCAAAAGCCCTCCCAGCACCCTTCAGTCTGAGCTGGTAAGCACATCCTGCACACTCTGGGCTGTCCCTGCACCACCAGCAGGGTGTTGGACACAGTGCCAAGGAGTGGGAAGAGTCCTGGGAGCAGCAGCTGCAGAATGGCTGCTCCAGACCGTTGGTGCATGAAGATTTTTGCTTTTTATATATTTTCCCTATAGTTGTGACTTTGTAGACCATTAATATGTGGTTATAAATATAGCTCCTGTTATTTTTCCTTTGTCTTAGATTTCAGAGTAAGAAGCTAACCTTTTAGCACATTCCTGAAATACTCTTTAGTCTTATTCTCAAGTAGAGGACCTACAAGAAGAAGATAGTATTTTCTAATCAGAACTGGAGAAGACATAGAGAGAAGTGGGGCAAAGAAGCCCTGGACCAACTCCAGTGGGGCAGTACCTGGGGGCCTAATTACCTAACCAACTGCTCTTCTAATTGGACAATATTTGTTAGATATGCTAATTTGTTAAACCTATAAAAATCCATTAATGGGTGTGGTGCGTCCGTGACCACTGGGACACCTGGAAGCTTCCAAATAAAGGTCTGCTTTTTATTTTACTATTTTAGCACTGTTACAAGAGTTTCCTCTTTTGATTCTAGGCAGCACAGTCCCATCAGTGGGATCCAGCTGGGGTCACCTTCCAGGTCCTGTCACTGCTCTGGGCTCTGCATTCCAGGGGCTCTGCTGTTCCCAGGGGCAGCACGTGGTGGGCTGGGCTGGGCTGTGACCCGTGTGTTACCCCTGTGTTATTTGGGGGCTCAGCTTTGTGTTTTCCTCCAATGCAATGGTGTCTCCACTGGGGTGGAGCCCAGGATGGATATCGCTGCCCAGACTTCCTCTGCCTTGAGTTACTGGGATGGGCTTCTTGTCCTCACTTTGTTTGTTTGTTTGTTTGTTTTCCATTTCCTTGTGTATTTCTAAATTTTATTTTTGACTCCTCCTCTCCCGAGGCCCCTGGCTGTCCTGGCAGCTGCAGGGACCTGCAGGAGCGCTGCTGGAGAGCACTGGCAGAAAATGAACACGGAATTTGTGAGCGGGAGCAGCCGCCCTTGCAGCCTCATCCCGAGCATCACCGAGATGTCACAGAGGAACGGGACCACGGCAGCACCACCTGACCAGTCACAACAGCTCTGATTTCAGATCTGCAGTGCTCCCAGCAGCGTTAGCAAATGAGTTGCAGACCGGGAACTATCTGCAAATAGTTTCCAATAATGAATTGAGGTGCGAAAGCTGCAATCTGCTCTGAGGCAATCTGTAAACAGAGGAAAGGAAAATTCACCAAAATAAATTATTCATTTCGGATTACTCCTCTAACTCATGTCTGAACTTGAAAATCTCCAGGGCTTGCAGAGACTCCGGGGGATGCTCCTGTACCCTGAGCAGAGCTGTGTTGGGGCAGGCCCAGGGATGTGAGACAGGTCAGGGTGTCCTATCAACACCTGGCCAGCTCTTCTCCCTGCACTGATGGGGCTTTGCCACCAAACATGGACCAGCTCCATGGGTTGTCTAGGGGCATTGAAGGTAAATTTATTCCAGGCCAAAAACTGGACTCTTCCCCTTTTGCTGCTGTCATCAACAAAGAGGAAAAAGAGCCACCCTGGAGCAGGAACCAAAGCAGAGTGGGATGGGGAATGGAGGAAGGAGAGGACAGAGGGATAGGGGAGCAGGGCAGGCTGGAGGAAAATCACAACTTTGAGCTGGACCAGACCATGTGGGACACACAGATGTGCCCACCATGGCGTGGCAGTGCTGGGTAAGGGCACTGGAGGGGCTGGGTGTGGTGTGATGCACCAGGAACTGTGCCCAGCCACCCTTTGAAACCTTCAAAACAGCTTGAGGAGGAGAAATCGGCCCTGAGGAAGAAGGAGATCCTCAAAAACAGCCTGAGGGTGCCTGGGGGCACAACAGGAGGAACCCCCCTGGCCCCAGGCAAGGGGAGGCATGAGCAGGCTGTGCCTGAGGGACATGAGGGGCTCAGTGTCACACTCCCTGCACAGCTCCCTGTGAATCTGGGACTGGCAGGGCACCTGGCATGGCACTGGCATGGCTTGGTGCTGGAGAAACTGGCTAAAGAGCAGAAAAAGTGCACCTGGGAAAGAGAAACATATGGAGCTGGAGGAAGGTGCAAGATGGGAAGCTGGGATGGAGCAGTGATTACGTGTTCAGTTAGCTGGGAAGATTGGCTTGAGCTGCTCCTGGCTCCTCCTAGGCAGGATCTTCAGCTGGGACAGACCAGGTTTAAGCAGCTATGTCATTCTGCCCCATGGATCTCCAGGTGCCACAGTCTGGCTCTTTAGTTTTTAGCCCTTTTAGTCAGTCCCAAGTCTTCAACCTCACCATGGAAAGCAAGAGAGTGGGCTGGAGCACGTGGAGGCATTTCATGGAGAGGGGGCAATCCTGTCTGCTTGAGTTAGAATTAAACAAGTAAATACAATTCTAGTGTGTGTGTTCCTGAAAATGTAACGTGTGTGACTGCAGGGAAGGGCAAAGTTCACAGCAGAATCCTCCAGTACTGACCATGCCAAACTGACAGAAGATTGGAGAACCAAAGTATTGCTCACGCACCAAGGAGGTTTTAGACTAAACCTGACCTCAGACATCACCTGGAGAGAACCTGTGGCAAGCTGAATTTTTTCAAACCTTTTTTTCTGCCCTGAAACTTGCTCTATATTCAGGGGAGTGCAGGAATACTCGAGCAGCTGAAATCTGGCGGATTTGTCTTTGATCCGGTTTGGCAATTATTGTCCCAAACTCCCATGATCCCAGCAAAGGCCAGGGTTTTGCCTTTTGGAGCTGCTGGTGTTAGAGCCCAGCTAACCCTGCTCACCAGCCACTGAATTACTGGGGCATTATTGCTGCTCTGGACCACAGAGGTTTTCCAGGGGATGTGCTGGAACTTTCAAGGCTTTACAAGAACTATTTCAGCTTCAAGAAATAACCCCAAGAAAATGCTGTCAGCCCTGTTTAACCAGCTCTTAATGAAGGCTTTAGAAAATTCCCTGTCAAGGCCATGGCTTTGCTCTGCTGGGAAAGGGCAGGGGAACATTTGGGCACCCAATTCCACAGGGGAAGTGGCAAATGAAAGTCACTGGAATTGAGGTTTTGGCAATGGAATTGAGTATTTTGGCAAAAACCACTGAGTACAGTGAGAAGGAGGTGTGGTTTTGGCAGCAGCCTGAGCCTAGAAGAGCTCCTGGGATTAGGCCACCTCCTGGTGGCCCCTCCATTGTCCACCCTTGCACAGAGCAGTGCAGACACTGAAGTGACAGCTGAGAGCTGCTCCTGCAGTGTCCCCAGGAAAAGCAAAGTGCCCACGTAGCTTCCTAAAGCAAGTGGTTTTCAGGAAAAGACAGAAGGCTGCAGGAAAACAGAATGCAACCCTGTGGGAAGGCTGCATGGAAATCAGCTCCTCTCATTGAAAACTTGACTCTGCAGAGCAGCTGCTGGTTCAGAGCCCTGGCAGCAGCACCAAGAGCTGGGAATCCAACACCCTCGTTGCCATGTCCTGCAGGACCAGCCCTCCCGAGGCTGTGCTGGCCAGTCCTTGAGGGGGGGATGGCACTCAGCACACTCAGGCCACGCTGCTCCTGCAGGGCAAATGTCAGAGATGTGTGGAGCTGAGGTGCCACCAGGAGTGCTGGAGGATGCTGTGGGAATGACACACAAACCACATCTCCAGCAAACCCTTCCACATTGCTGGACTGGAGGAACCTCCATGAGGCTCCTGCTTGCCCTGGGGCTGCTGTTTGTGCCACCTCTTGGCTGAGGATGTAAAATGGGCAGCATAAGAATGCTGGTTTGGGGGTTTTTGTGTTCCAGAGACCTGAAAGCCCTGAAGAGCACCTGAGGATTCCCCCCAGTGCAGGCTGAGGAGCTCAGGGAGCCGGTGCAGGTGTTACAGGTGTGCCTGGGTGTGAGCTGGAGGGGATTGTGGCACTGCAGGTGCTGCTTCGGCTGGGGCTGAGGGGGCAGTGCCGCTGCCTGGCTGAGCAGTGTCCCTGTCAGGGGGACCCCGAAGCCATCAGAGGGTGCTGGCACCAGGGCTGCACTCAGGTGTGAGCTCGTGTTTGACCCACGCTGCCAAACGGTGCAGGGCCGGCGCTGCCCGTTCCTTCACAGCGAAATAATCTTCTGTTTCCTGCCTGTTTGCAATTAGCCTCCCACAGCAGATGAATAATCTGTCTTTGTTGATTCGACAGAGACGCTTGGAGCGGGGACAAACAGCGCGTTCCGCCTCGGCCGGCAATCGCAGGCACGAAGGGAGGAAAGCGCGGACACACCGCTAATTCCCAGCGACAATCCCGTAAATTTAGCAGCGCTGGCACCGCGCAGGCAACAAACGCAGCCAGCGGGGATCGGAGGAGCCGCAGAACTGCTGCCAGCAGGCAGAGCAGCCCGCAGGCACCGAGCGTGGCTGGACAGACGGGTCAGGGAGGGCGAGGGCAGCCCCGGGCCGGGCTGTCGGAGCTGGGGGTGCCAGCCCACGGCCCCACAGCCCCGTGGGAGAGCTGCTTTCTCGCCGTCAGAAAATCAAAGCCATTTTCAGAAGGAGAACAGATTTTGGTTGGGAGGTGAGGGAAGCGGAGGGCCAAGAATAGAAGGGAACAGTGGGCGGAATTCTGACTCCCTGCCGCATTCAAAGTGAAGTACAGGACAAGTTTCAAGGAAGCAGCGGGGCGGCCCTGAGGGGAGCGGGCAGGGCCAGAGGAGCCTGGCAGGGCCGGAGGAGCCTGGCAGGGGCTGGGGCCGGCCCTGCTGGCCCGGGGCACACGGCAGGACAGCGGTGCAGGGACAGCACAAAGCGGAGCTGCAGCACCGCGCTCACCTGAAACGGGCCCAGAGGCAGCAGCCACAGCCCCCTTAGGGGATTTCAAGGGAGACAGGGATTGAAGGGAGACAAGGATTGAAGGGAGACGGGGATTTTACAGCAGCAGGTGATGCTGCGTGGCAGCGCTGAAGTGGATTTTGAGAGCGACAGCGCCGAGCGTGAGACGGAGAGAAATCCCTCAGGTCACGGAGCGCTGAGCGCTGTCCAAAGGCGGCGTTTTGGGGTTTTCTCTCTGTGCGCACCGAGCCGGCCCCGCAGAGCCGCGCTCACACGGCCCGGCCCGACGCCATCTGTGAGCCACGGCAGGAACTGCATTGGACCGGCCGGGAATGCGGGAATGCGGGATCAGGCGAGGTAGGAATGGCATTGGACCGGCCGAGAATTCGGGAATGTGGGATCAGGAGAGGCAGGAATGGCATTGGACCGGCCGGGAATGCGGGAATGCGGGATCAGGCGAGGTAGGAATGGCATTGGACCGGCCGAGAATTCGGGAATGTGGGATCAGGAGAGGCAGGAATGGCATTGGACCGGCCGGGAATGCGGGAATGCGGGATCAGGCGAGGTAGGAATGGCATTGGACCGGCCGGGAATTCGGGAATGTGGGATCAAGGGAAGCAGGAATTGCACTGGACCCGCTGTGAGATTGGGAATGACAGGCTGAGGAGAGGGCATCACTTTGTGCTCCACTGTCACCTCTGTCCCCTCCTCTGCCAGGGCTTGGCACATGGGCTCAGGGCTCAGGGCTGCTGCCATGGGCTCTGTGTGTTGATCCATAAGATTCTGGGAACATCAGGCAAAGCCAGCACAAGGCTGAGACTGCTGCAGGTGCCAGGCAAGACAGCCCTGAGCATTTCCATGCTGCAGGAACTGCAATTTTGGCATCTTTTCTCCATGAGAGATTCCTGCAGGGCTGGAGGCTTTGCCCAGAGTCTGCTGGAAGTGAGAACCTTGGCTTTATTCACAGAATCCCAGAAGCACTGAGGCTGGAAAAGCCCTCCAAGGTCATTGATTCCAATCTGTTCCCAATCCCCACTTTGTCCCCACCCAGAGCACTGAGTGCCACCCCCAGGCCTTCCTTGGGCACCTCCAGGGATGGGCACTCCAAACCTCCCTGGGCAGCCCCTGCCAAGGCCTGACCCCCCTCTCCATGAGAACATTCCTCCTGGTGTCCAGCCTGACATTTTTGCTGAGCACTGCAGCTCTGGGGTTTGCGGATGGGCTTGAGGCAGGGGCAGTGTGGAAGATGTGCTGCTGCCCTGGGCATCCCAGGGAGGATGGACAGGGCTGAAAGGGGCTTTTCCCTGTGGAATGGGGCTGTGGTGCTGAGGCTGTGTCCCAGCTCCATCTCTGCGCCAGGAGTGATGCACAGGGAGCAGTGCAGGAACAAGGCAGGTATGGAGGAGACAACAGCTGGCAGCCTCTGCAGATGGATGGCTTGGCAAGGACAGCAGGGATTCCTTATCCCTCCTCCTGAGGTTTTTCCAAGCCCAGAGCCCAGCTGGCCCTTTGGCTAATCCCCCCTCCCATGCCTTTCTCACCTTTCACTGTCCTGCTCCTCCTTTCCTGCCACTTCCATTTTCCCCTGGGCTGCAGTCCTGAGGACAGGGAGCCAAGGAGAACCATTACACCATGAAGAAGCCTGGCTGAGGCTCAGTCCCACCCAGCCTCAGCTCCTCACGGGCAATTACTCACCTCAGAACCGGCAGAGGGCAGGAAAATGGGACTGAGCAGGTGCCCAGGTGTGTGTGTCTGGTTGGTCCCACCTGTGACAGTCTGAGTTCCCAGCAGAGCAGCAGGAGGAGGGCCCTGGGAGCTCCTCCATCTCCCACAGCTGCTGCAGGGACCATGCTCAGCTCCACTCCAACAGAGCCTTGTGGAGAGGGGCTGTGCCCTGGAAAACTGCAGGAAGCTCTTGTACCACTGCCTGAGTGTGGAAGGACTTCTGGTGTCTGGGGCTGCTCTTCCTCCAGCTCCAGAGGGTCTGTGAATCACATGGACAACTTGATGCCACCCTAAAGCAAGAGAGAAGCCACCTCTGAAGGGCACCTTCCTGTATGCGTGTGACAGAGTGCTCTGAAATATATAAAACATTGTCAGAGTGAGGAAGATCACTGAGAGCTTTACCAAAACTGACTTGAGAAGCTGTTTCAAAGCATTCCAAATGGAGCTTGCAAATATCTGCCTGTGTTTGCTGTTCCCTGGCAGGAGTGGGTGGTGGGTGCCTTCTGCAGCGCTGCCAAGGAGCTGCTGGGAATATCTGAGCTCTGCAGACCACACTGGTGCATGTCCCTGGGATGGTGCCAGCGTGTGTGTCACTGGGAAGGGAAGAGGGGCTGCAAGGAGCACAGGGAAGTCTTTAAGTCAGGCTGAGCATCCCACCTGCCCTTCAGCTGATGGTGGAAGCACTCTTTCCCCTTTAAATTGGATGGGAATTGGCTGGGCTGGCCCCTAGACCAGGATGGTGATGCACTGGGAAAGAGAAAACCAGGAGGGAACCTCACTTGACCTCCAGTTTCAGGATCTTGTGGCAGCCCCGGGTCTGTTCCCCTCCTCAGGGAGGTGGGAAGGACCGAGGGGGTTTTCCTGTTGAACCAGGGCTGAGCTGAGCACCTCTGAAGGAGACTGGAGAAGCTCCCAAAGCTACTGACAGCTCATGGTGTCCCCTGTGCCCTGGGGTTTCCCTGGCAGTCCTGTCCAGGTATCCCGACTGCAGCAGGTCCTGAAGCGGGCTCTGATCACTCGGGATTTTGGAGAGCCCTGCAGCACGCCCAGAACATCCCCCAGCGTGTTCCCTGCCCGCAGGGGGGGTGAGCAGCCTGCCAGCCTCGCAGCTCCTGCAAACACAGCTCCCCACTCACTCCTGATAACAACAGCCTGGAAAAAAAGGAAAGAAAATGGATTGTCCCGCTTCCTTTTTTCAGGAATTCTGGCAAGACGTCAGACTGTTCCGCTGCCACTCAGAGCGGGGAGCGTTGCCCGGCTCTTCCCCGTGCCCGTGTGCCAGGCCCGAAGCGATGGCAGGGCTTATTTTCGGCAGCTGAAGCGGCAGCAGGAGCGGGAGGGGAGGGCTGGGCTCGCAGTCCCCGGGAGATGCTGCTCGCTCCCACGGAGGTGTTTACAGGAGGGGCGGGAGCGTGAGCTGGAGCCAGCTGCCATTAGCATTGCAGATCGGGCACTTGTTAGCGGAGTGCTTCGCCCCTGCTTTACAATCTGCTAATAATAAAACATTTGTTCCCGGCAAACAAACGCCCAGATTTATGTCTCGCTCACAAAGGGCTCCAATAGATATATTGATACCTAGTGAAGCTACAGCGGGGAGGGGGATTGAAAAGCTGCTGTTTACTTGGCTCCAGCCAGCTCCTCTATTGATGACTGGGAGGCATTTATTTCATCGAGCACTCAGATCTGCGAACTCCCTGTTGCCAATAGTGCCGTATTTAGGGTTATTATATCACCATAAAGCAGCTTTATGGGGCCATGAATATCGGGGCACGTCGATACCCACCACTGCACCGTGGCTGTGCCTCCTGCCTGCTGGAGCTGGCGGAGCCCAGGCAGCCCTGGAGCCCGGAAAAGGGGGAAGAACAGCTTTCAGGGGAGAAATAGGCACAGGAAGAGCTCTTGGAGCTGTCACCTGCCGTGCTGCTGAGCCCAGGGAAGACAGGCGGTGTGCAAAACCTGTGCTGGCACTGGGGACTCCATTTCTCAGCACATCGAACCAATGCAGGGATGCCAACGCTCTGGGAATGGCTGGGAACGTGCCAGGCACCAAAACCTAAGGGCAGGAGCTCCAGTCCTCCTCCCCAGCCGTGGCTGCGGGGTCACGGTGAGGGCTGGAGGGGGCTGTGGGGCTGCCAGGCCAGCACGGATGGGACCTGGCAGAGCAGCATCCCCTGTTCTCCACCTGGACAAGAACCTTGTCCTGGGATCGGTCCCCAGAGCTCCTCAGCTCCCAGGGGCAGCACAACACGGAGGGAAGGAGCTCAGGTGTCCACAGGAGGAATTTCCTGGGGAAGGGGAGGGACAGGCACTGAGCTCTGCTCTGTGGTGAGCAGGGACAGCACCCAGGGCAGGGCTGGAGCTGGGCCAGGGCAGGCTCAGGCTGCAGAGCAGGAAAGGTTCTTCCCCCAGAGGGCGCTGGCACTGCCCAGGCTCCCCAGGGAATGGGCACGGCCCCGAGGCTGCCAGCGCTCCAGGAGCCTTTGGACAGCGCTGCCAGGGATGCCCAGGGTGGGGTTGCTGGGGGGTCTGTGCAGGGCCAGGGCTGGGCTGGATGATCCTGGGGGTCCCTCCAGGTCAGAACATTCCATGATCCTGTAATTCTTCTATGGGAGGAGTTCCAGCCCCAGGAAGGACAGACAAGCCCTGCTGGGACCCCCCGGGGGGGTTGTACTTCCCACAGCTAAAACCTTCCACAGCCCAAACACCCCCCTGGGTCCGGGCTGTCCCTTCCCACCTCATTCCATGTTCAGCCGCTGTATCCAGCCCCAGGTGATCCCTCATTCCTGGTGATCCAGCAAACCTGGGGTGAGCTCTGCGGCTGCAGGAGGAAGCAGAGTCCTGTAACTGCTCCAGAACAGGCTCTCCCTGTCAGCTCCCATCCTCTCTTACATTTTACCTGCTAAATAATGCACTAATGGAAAAGGAAACCTTAGCCAGGGCAGTCAGATTAAGATGCAGAGCAACCCCAGCTTTTAGCTTTCATTTTCTGGCTCCAAATGCTGCGTTTCTTAGCTTTATTTCTATGTATTTTGTTGTTGGTGGGGATTTTTTGCAAGGGCTTTCCAAGAAGAGGAGACAGATTTTGACTGCAGCACTTGAACTTTTGTTATCAATGCTCTCCTTGCAATTTTGGCTTAGAGAGGAAGCTGCTGGATCTCAGAAATCACAGAGGAACCACAGCACAGAAAAGACTGAGAGGTTCCTTCAGCCTTTGGAGAAGACTCTGTTAAGATGCTCTAACTCTTGGATTGTATTTTAGCCCATCTTTCTGCTCACTGCTGTATTCACCTGCGAGGGGGAGTGGCCTTTCTCTACAACCTGAGAGAGTTTTATTCTGACTATTAAATTAGTAATTAGCACCTCATTTAGCTGGGATCTCCAGTGCCCAGACAGTATTGATTGGTCAGAGATGGGAAGATGGAGTGGTTCTGGGCACAGAGTCAAAGGGGGCTTCTCAGCTAGTTAAAGGTGCATTTCCCGTGCAGAGGACAGGCAGGATGGGACAGAGGGGCCAGGGAGGGTTTGGCACTGCAGGTGTCTCCTCCCTGCACTGTTCTGCCCCAAGCCCACCTGCCCAAGTGCCCCTGGGCAGGACACAGGAGCTGGGGGCTCCCCAGGGCTCCAGAGGGCAGCCCATTCCCAGCAAGGCACTGTCACCCATGTCCTGCTCTTCTAATCCCCACACACAGGCCATTCTCAGAATCCTGGGGATGTAAAAATCCTTTCCTGCAAGGCTGTGCTGCCTGAGGGGGACTCCAGGCTCAGGGCTCACCTCAGCTGGGCCAGCAGTTGCCAAAGTCACCTGTGTGTTTTAACCAGAGCTTTGTGATTCCCCTGGAGGGTTCTCAGCTGGGTCTGGAGAGAGAAATGTTATATATGTATACTAGAATAATTCGTGCTGAGCGGTTTATACTGTATATAAACTAAATCTGTCTCATGTAAGCTATATCTAACAAGCTGTCTTTGAGGGAAGCCCTGAAACTCTGCGAGGAAACCTTCATTTACATGTGAAGACTGGGCAGAGAACCCCCGATCTCAGGAGATGGCTGTGGCCAAGGAGCCTCGATTCACCCCTGATTCTCCCAGTCGATAAACATAAACCCATCAACGATAAAAATAAACCCATCAACGAGTCATTGGCCTCCATGGAAGATTTCTCAGAACACGAATCAAGATAGGCGTCCCTCCCGAGAAATCCTTTCAGCGAGACCGGAGACCAACATTTGCCCACCATGAATACATCTACACCACAAGAAGGACATTGTTTCCACTGTAAGCCCAAGCCTGGGGTTATCTACAGGGTATAAGAACTGGAAGGCCAAAAGGCAAAATGTGGACAGAGAGGGGATGGCGAGAGAGACGTGACTCTCTGTTCACCAGTGTTGATTTCCTAGGCTCGCCACTCTGTTCATTTGATTGTGGCTTTTTCCGAAATTATTTTGTAATCAATAAATTCCTTTTTATATTAATTTGATTGGCTGCTCCATCTATAACAGAAATGAGTGTAGGAACTTGGCCACGGAAAGCCAGGGCAGTGGTGGAGTCCCCATCCCTGGAAATGGTGAAAGAATGAGAAGTGGCAGCTGGGGACATGGTTTAGTGCCCATGATGGAATTTGATCGAAGGTTGGACTTGATCTCGGAGGCCTTTTCCAAGTTAATGATTCCATGGATGTAGGGAAGGAGGCTCACTGATGTTTTGTGTGTCACATTCACTCTTCTTTCACCTGAAGTTTAAACCAGAGCATAATTCAACACCACCCCAAAGCTGAGTCCAATCCCAAGCATTCAGCAAATGTTGCATTTGAAGCAGCCATTGATGAACTGACAAAGCCGCACTGAGGGATTCTGGCAAACTCAGGGGAAGAGATGCCAGAGGCCAGGGCAGAGGCAGGAGGACTCAGAGCTCCACGTGAGCATCTGGCCCCAAGGCTGCCAGAGCTCCAGGAGCCTTTGGCCAGCGCTACCAGGGATGCCCAGGGTGGGGTTGTTGGGGGGTCTGGGCAGGGCCAGGGGCTGGGCTGGGTGATCCTGGGGGTCCCTCAAGCCCAGAATGTTCTGTGATCCTGTGAATTCCTTTTGGAGTCAGGTTACAGAGTCACACAATCACAGAATGTCTTCCCTGGAAGGACCCACCAGGATCATCCAGTCCAGCTCCTGGCCATGCACAGACATCCCATAATCCCGCCCTGGGCATCCCTGGGAGAGCTCCTGGAGCTCTGGCAGCCTCGGGGCCGTGCCCATTCCCTGGGGAGCCCAGCACCCTCTGTGGGAAGAACCCCAAGGCACCTGGGGCACGCCTGGAATCCAAGGCCATGGGAGGGGCCCAAGGGCATGGGAGTGCTGGAGGCTCAGCAGAAGGCTCTGCTGGGGTTGAAATGCAGGAAGGAGAATGCTCTGAGCTGCCAGGGCTGCCCAGCCCGGCAGGAGCAGCACATCAGCCTGCACAGCTGGGCAGGGGATTAGCAGCTCAGAGAGGCTTTGCCCACAGCTGTGCACTACAAGGGCAAACATATGTAAAGAAAAAACCTTTACAAATAATCTTCATCTAAGCTGGGGCTGCAGACTCTCTCCACTTACCCACGGTCACACAGCAGGCAAACAAAGCGTGTTCCAGGGCTCTGTGCTGTTCACGGACTGCCTTGGGGCTTGTCCAGTGCTGCAGCCACGTCCTCTTGGGTCACAGCAACTGCCCATTGGCACATGGGGCATCTGCCTCTCACCTGCAGCATGCCCCGCCCCTGGCACTGCCCAAGAGCAGCTTAGTGAGGATCCAAACAGCACAAATTTACAAGATGCCATTTCGAGATAAAGCCTGGAGACATTTAAGGGATTATGGGACTTAATTTGTCAGCAACAGCCGATGGTCATGCCATGGCAGAGCAGTTCCCTTGGTCCAGGGGAGTGCAGGGAGGTGAGGAACTGCTCTGGGCTCTCCAGCTGTGTGGGGTTTTTAACTTTACAGCGCCACAGAAAAGTTTGGATGGGAAGGAACCTTCAAGGCCATCCCAATCCACCCCCTGGCATGGACAGGGACACCTTCCACTGTCCCAGGCTGCTCCAAGCCCTGGCCAACCTGGCCTTGGGCACTGCCAGGGATCCAGGGGCAGCCACAGCTGCTCTGTGCCAGGGTCTCATAACCCTTCCCCCATCAGGGGATTCCCATTCCCACAGCTCCCAGCAGGGGAGGGTCTCTGCTCCCCCCACTGACTGAAGGCTACAGTCACACCTGCACCTAGAAATGTGTTGTAACAATACCTGCTGCTGTTATTTCCACCAGCAGTGGGTCAGATATCTGCATTTTCCCTTCTGCCCTCAGGGATGCCTCTTGAGTCTGGATTCCCAGCTGGGAAAGCATCCTGCTTTTCCCTGCTGGGCTGCCCCGCTTTGCCAGGTCTCAGCCCTGCCCTGCCAATCCATCCTGCACCCCGACTGTGACCAGCTGGGACATCCTGAGCAGGAGGAGAGGAGGGATCAGCTGGCTCTGGGAATAAACAGCCCATGGGAGGTCACCTGGAGCACGCAGCAGGAACAGGGTTTGGGGCAGTTCCAGGCACTGGAGTCAAGGGATGTCACCTGCAGCTCACCTAAAACTTTTGGGGCAGGTTGGTGTGCAGAGCAAGGCTTGAAACCCTGGAGATCTGACCATCAGATGGCCTAAAGGGACACAGAGCCCCTGGCTTTGGGGCCCTGGGAGCTGCAGGAAGGGTCAAAGCCAGGGAACACTGCAGTGACCACACCAGTGTTGTTTGTCAGACAGGGACAGGACGGGCCTGGGCAGCCCAGGGGGCACCTGGCAGGGATGAGAGCTGTGGGCAGTCTGGAGTGGGCACCAGGAGCTGTGGGGTGTGTCCTCTGCTGCTCTCCTGGGGGACTACACCACCCAGCCCTGCAGCACTGGCAGGGTTTTCCCAGGCACTGGGGAGAGCTGGGGCTGTCGTGGGGTGGTCACTGGGCAGTCCAGGGGAGGAAAGCACTGATTGCACCAGCCCAGGTGCCTCCCAGGGGTTCCCAGAGCTGTGGGCAAACTGTGCCACTGGGAACTCACTGAAAATCCACAAAATGACAGGACAAAACCCCTGCTTTTTTGTGTTTCAAGCTAATTAACCCAATATTAATTGAACCAAATTTGCAAACATGGGCCCAGTCCCCATCTCCTGCCCTTGGGGGACTGCTGGGATGCAAGAAGGAGCAAGGAGCTCCCTGGCAAGGGGGTGGCTGAGCAGCAGCCAGGATGGGCTCCAAGCAGGAAGCGTTTCTGCTCTGGCCTTGGCATCCCAGATGGACTCAGGACCTCCCCAGGCTCCCGCAGAAGCTGCTCCCCAGCTGGTGCGTGGTGCTCACAGGCTGCTCATTTCCTGCTCAGGGCACCTGACTGCTGCCATCAGCAGAGTCAACAGGAGTCCTACAAATAGTTCAAACAGCTTGGAGTTAAATTGGTGGGAATTAGTGGTACTGGGAAGTGGCTGTATCTTTAGCAGGGCTCAGGAGCAGGGGAGGAAGGAGGGAAAGAGGGCAGAAGGAAAAAAAAATCTGGAAAATTCAAGGACATTTGGAAAAATCTTTGAAAAAAAATCTGATTATTTTTAATAAAAAACTTTAATAAAAAATGAGGACTTTTTAAAAAATAATTTTTGAACTCTCAGGTTGCTTGGGCTTTCACAGGAAAAGCAGAATAACCTGGGAGTGGTGTCCAAAGGCTCCTGGAGCTCTGGCAGCCTCGGGGCCGTGCCCATTCGCTGGGGAGCCTGTGCAGTGCCAGCACCCTCTGGGGGAAGAACCTTTCCTGCTCTGCAGCCTGAGCCTGCCCTGGCCCAGCGCCAGCCCTGCCCTGGGTGCTGTCCCTGTCCCAGAGCAGAGAGCAGAGCTGCCCTCAGGAGGAGCTGTCCCTGCCTGGGGACAGCTGTCAGTGAGCGAGGGGACGTGACCTGATGTGCAACCCAGGCTGTGGGGCACAGGTGGAATGAACCCTGCTGAGAGGAGCTGTGGGTGTCTGGAGAGGATGACCCAAGCTGAGGTCAGTGGAACAAACTGGGTGATACCTGACCCCCTTAAGGCCAAGAGGAAGGGACACTGGGGACAGCACAGTGGGACACTGGCAGTGGCTGAGGGCTGGTGTCACACACTGCCATGGCACAGGAGCAGAGATGGGGTCTGGAGGCCACGCAGTTGTCAGGCTGAGCTGGGTGTTGGTCATGGACCCAGAAAGAGAAGGATGGTGCTGGAGGCTCTCTGGCTTGGTCACCTGTAAGATGATGTTCTATCAATCCACAGCAAAGTGCTGCTGAGAACCCAGGCTTTTAAGCCAAGGAGTTTTTTTCCCAAATAAATCCCTCAGGTATCTCTGGCACTGGCCCTCCTGGATGGGCTCAGTGTGTTGAGTGCTCGCAGATATTTTCCTGGAATCCCAGAATCCCTGAGGCTGGAAAAGCCCTCCCAGCCTGTTGAGTCCCAGCTGTGACCCCTCCCCACCTTGTCCCCACCCAGAGCACTCAGTGCCACCTCCAGCCCTTCCTTGGACACCTGCAGGGATGGAGAACCCAAACCTCCCTGGGCAGCCCCTGCCAAGGCCTGAGCACCCTTTTCATGGGGAAATTCCTGCTGATGTCCCACCTGAGCCTCCCCTGGCCCAGCCTGAGGCCGTTCCCTCTCCTCCTGTCCCTGTTCCCTGGGAGCAGAGCCCGACCCCCCCGGCTGTCCCCTCCTGGCAGGGAGTTGTGCAGAGCCACCAGGTCCCCCCTGAGCCTCCTTTTCTGCAGGCTGAGCCCCTTTCCCAGCTCCCTCAGCCTCTCCTGGGGCTCCAGCCCCTGTTTTGTAATGTGGAGTTTGAGGAAATCCAGGCACAGCCTGGAATCTGGGGTGAGCTCTGGCTTCACCACATGAGTTATGTCCCAGTGGCTCTGCAGGTTTGCAGTGACACAAACCAGGAGGGTGTGGCCCATTCAGATCAATTCCTGGAGGGTTTCCATGGGATATCTGGTCCTCAAAAGAGAATCTTTGTAAATACAGCGGCCTGGAGTGGATGAGAGCTGCCGTCAGCACTCTGGGGAATGAAGCAGTTAAAGACATTGAAAATAAATGTCAAGAAATTGCAAGGAGAGTCACCTGCTCATTATTTTTATCAGTTCTTGCTGAAAGAATGCAGCTCTAGGTAGAACATGATGGTGACATGAGAAGCTTTAAATGTCACACCTTTTTTCCTTAATTCACAGCAGGCAGAGGCAGCTGCCCCTTACAAGTCCCTGCTAAAGAAGGGCACACGTAGGAGTGGCCACCCAGAGCCCTGCCTAACATGATCAGCCTTCCCTGGGCACTCATCACAAAGCCAACCCTGCCTGCTGAAGGCTGCTCCAGCCCGTGGCTGCTCTGCTGCTCGTTTGAGACCACGGAGGCAGCGCAGAGCTTTGCTCTTGGGGGAACAGGCGGGCACTGGGAGCACTGGTGCATTTGTCACAGGCAGTGCTGGGGCAGGAGGGGCAGGGCAGCAATCGGTGGGACATGGCTGGACTGGGGAAACAGGAGGGAAGAGCATCCCTGCTTGGCACGGGCCCAGTTCATACAGCTCCCAGTGCCCAGTTCATACAGCTCCCAGTGCCCAGCTCCTGCAGTTCCCAGTGCCCAGTTCATACAGCTCCCAGTGCCCAGTTCATACAGCTCCTGCAGCTCCCAGTGCCCAGTTCATACAGCTCCCAGTGCCCAGCTCCTGCAGCTCCCAGTGCCCAGTTCATACAGCTCCCAGTGCCCAGTTCATACAGCTCCCAGTGCCCAGCTCCTGCAGCTCCCAGTGCCCAGTTCCTGCAGCTCCCAGTGCCCAGCTCCTGCAGCTCCCAGTGCCCAGTCCATACAGCTCCCAGTGCCCAGTTCCTGCCGTGCCCAGTTCCTGATGTCTGAATTGGGCATTGGGAAAGACGTGGTGCCCTTTTGCTCTAAGCATAGTGAGGCGTCTCCCAGCTTTGTGAACAGCCAGGCAGGGAGGAGGGAGCTTGGCTGTGCAGGGAAAGGGGGATCAAGAGCTGAGTGTCACAAAATCATAGAATCATGGAATGGTTTGGGTTGGAAGGGACCTTAAATCCCATCCTGTTCCACCCCTGCCATGGCAGGGACACCTCCCACTGGCCCAGGCTGCTCCCAGCCCCAATGTCCAACCTGGCCTTGGGCACTGCCAGGGATCCAGGGGCAGCCACAGCTGCTCTGGGCACCCTGTGCCAGGGCCTGCCCACCCTGCCCATCGCCCTGCCATGGCCCCAGCACCTCCTCTCCTCTCTGCCACCCTGTAAGCTCCTTGTATCCTTCACCTGTCTGATCTCCCTCCTTCAGGTCACCAAGGTGATGTTTGCCCCTGGATTGCCTGAACACATTGATTCCCCATGGAGTTGAATGGAAAATTTCCCTTGTCCTGGGGGGGTTGCAGGACTGGCATGGCAGCCCCAAGGTCAGTGTGGTGTGGAGAAATTCTAGACATGTCTGTTTATTGGTCTCTGTGTAACCCAGGTGGGAGAGCTGGGGGTGTTCTGGGACACCCAGAGCCCCTTTCAGTGCCTGAAGGCTGCAGAGCTGAGCCAGGGCCTGGAGCATCTCGGTGCCCAGGAGAGGCTGAGGGAGCTGGGGCTGCTCAGCCTGGAGAGGAGCCCCAGCTGAGAGGGGCTGAGCCTGGGCTGTCCCTGGGTGTCCCTGGGTGTCCCTGTCTGTCCCTGTCTGTGTGTCCCTGTGTGTCCTTGTCTGTCTGTCCCTGTGTGTCCCTGTGTGTCCCTGTCTGTTCCTGGGTGTCCCTGGGTGTCCCTGTCTGTCCCTGTGTGTCCCTCTGTGTCCCTGTGTGTCCCAGTCTGTCCCTGTGTATCCCTGTGTGTCCCTGTGTGTCCCTGTCTGTCCCTGTGTGTCCCTGGGTGTCCCTGTGTGTCCCAGTCTGTCCCTGGGTGTCCCAGTGTGTCCCTGTGTGTCCCAGTCTGTCCCTGTCTGTCTGTCCCTGTGTGCAGGGGCTCAGAGCAGCCCCAGGCTCTGCTCCAGGCCCAGCAATGGCCCCAGAGCCCCGGGCAGGGCCTGAGCCCAGGACTTGCCCTGCACAGGGACACAACTCGTGCCCTGGGCAGTGGCAGCCCTGAGCAGAGCCCCGAGGGGCTGTGGGCTCTCCTCCCTGGGGACACTGCAGAGCTGTGTGCACACAGTGCTGTGCCCCGTGCTCTGGGGTGGCCCTGCTGGAGCAGGAGGTGGCACCAGGGACCCTCTGGGCTCCA